>LOJH01018951.1:0-11606 GCA_001685095.1 Ellobius talpinus | reverse complement strand
GAGAGAGAGAGAGAGAGAGAGAGAGAGAGAGAGAGAGAGAGAGAGAGACGGAGGGAGAGAGAGAGAACAAATTATAACATAGCATGGTGTAGTACAACCCAGAAGCAACATTGCCGAGGGAACAGACTTGAGGTGGCCTCTGTCCCAGTGATCTCTGTGAGCGGGGCAGTCACTTATTTCCCATAGGCTTAGTTTTCAGTGAAATTGGGTCAGGTGGCATAGGGCAGACATGGTACAAAAATCTAGACACCACCAGGCCTACGAAAGTCAGTGCTCAATGAGTGCAGTAAGTTTACATTTAACTGTGAGGGGCTCAAGTCTGCCCTATCATCTGTCTGTCTGTTTATCGTCTAGCATCTATTATCTGTCAATCGTCTCTCCATCTACCTACCTATAACCTGTCTATCATTTGTTTATCTACTTATCTCTCTATCCGTTTGCCTATTAACCATCTATTAATCATATGCTATTCTTTGAATCTTTCTATCTCCAGTGTATCAATTTACCACCCATCACCATCTAGTTATAATCTATCCTGAAAAAACACCAGCCTTGGTTATTTTCTCTCAACAGGAATGAAATGCAGTTTTTCTGTAATTGGAAAATGTCTGTTGCTTTTACGATTCTGAATCGGTCCACATGGCCTGGTGTTGGGGACATTCTGACTGAATGAGTTGGATCTTGACTCATGGTAGGAACTAAATACAATGAACAGGAAACATAAAACATAAGTCACAAGTAAAAACCAATGAAACAGTGGACATGCTCAAAATAAAATAAAAAAACATTTAGACTTGGAAAGTTATAGTATGCAGAAAAAAGAGGCTGGCTGTTCAGCTCAGAGGGCACGGGATTCATTGCTCACAATGTCTCAGGAACTGGGTGGGGTAATTGTCACCACATGGGAGAAGCAAAGAATCCTCTCAGGGAAGCTGACTAACTGTTGAAGGCCAGATGTGTGGATCGGGACAGGGCTCCTGCTCTGCCTCCTTGTGCTCACTGGCCCACCTGCCTCTACCAGCTCTCACTGGAGCTCTTGCTGATGTCACCATTATGACAGCAACCGGTTTGGGTGAGGTTGGGTGGCCAGTGGAAGAAGCACAGATTGGTCAGCCATCAGCCTTTCACTTGCTTCTGCTGTCACCTCCAGAAGATGAACTTGGGCCAGCTGTTCCATTTCAGTGTGTCATTCATTGAATGGAGGCACACGTGTGGCCCTTGCAGGACAGTAGTGGAGAAATGAGCAGAGAGACCAAGGGACAGGCCTCTTCCTCTGCCCTCTGTGTCTCACGTCCATGGCGTGTGGTTCCGAGCAGGGCACGTGGTGGGAGCAGTGTTTCAGCTGAAGCAAGGAGAGGCTGCTGCACATGCACACACTGCTCTGTGAGGACTTTCCCGCTAACCTAAGGTCCTCTGTTGACTCCACTGTAGTGGGAGCACCTCCTCTGGTCATCACCAGTGGCTTCCGAAGCTCTCCTGGGCTCCAGAACCTCTTGTCTCTTCTTCTGTACGTGTTGTGGCTGGCTTTCTTATCCTTTCCAGGACGTGGGAATGTCTCAGTGACTCTTCAACGTTGGTCGAATCTTCCTCATTAAACAGAGGAAAGCACCAGAGGTGGGGCCCCATCGGTGTGGGTGTAACCGTTGGAGACTTTTAGAGATCCAGGGACAATGACTGAAAGATACGACTGAAGAAACCAGAATTTCTCTAGAGAAATGACAATTAACATTGCTACACGGTTCTAATGAAATCGAACGTGAGTCGGTGTCACCTGCCTAGGGGTTTCCTCAAGGACTCTCATTTTGCTGAGCAGGCATGCTCTCCTGGAAAGGTTCTGTCCCCTTTAGAACATTCCCCTCAGTGAAGGGCACCCATAACACCCAGGTCTCACCCACTCAGGAACCTCTCTTCTTTTAGGCTGAAATAGCTGATGCTCCTTCCCGTCCACAGACTCGGCCACCCTGTTGCTTTTCTCTTTAAAGAGGAACATATTTGTCATTTGCAGTGGACGCAGCTGCTGCATGGATTGTGAGGTCAGACAATGCCTGACGCTTGCTGAACTCTTTGAGAACCTCCGAGAAACACTGATCTGGGGAAGAGTGGCATTTTCATCTTGAACTTAGACTTTCTGCTTCAGTGAGGAATCTGTTTTGCTAAGTCTGTATAGATGCTGGTCCCCCTCTCTCAGCGCTATAAGGAGGCAGATAGAAGAAGGTTTTGTTTGTTTTCTTATACCACATATCTGGGAATCACACGAGGGCCTGGTGGGAACAGCTGCAGGGAAGCCGATACCTTGTGGGCAGGTCCCAGGCCGACAGCTGCCGGGTGCCTGTCTCTATAAGCAGTGATAACAGCCATCCTGGTCTGTGTTCTGGAAAATGCTGGGCAGACAGAATAAATACTTGAGGAGGTGGGGGGGGAGAACAACTGCTTTGAAAGAATAGACTGTCCTACACCCCCAGCTGTGAGGGCCTTTGTGAGAAAGACTTCACTCTAGGGTGAGGGGCAAAACAGCTGTTGCCATGGCTTAGATTTCCAACCAGAGTAAATGGTTGGCTCCAGGACAGAATTTTTGCTTGTACATGGACATTCAGCTGTTGGCTTCCATAAGGGATGGCTTAGGATGGCAACCTCAGAGTCTCTTTGTCTCCTTTCTCTCTCTGTCTCATTCTCTCTCTCTTATGTGTATATGTGTGTGTGTGTGTGAGAGAGAGAGAGAGAGAGTTAGGCGTTGGCTGTTTTCCTTAGTTATTTCTCCACCACCTTATTATTACTTTGAGAAAGTGTTTCTCACCAAACCTTGCATTTTATTAAAGGAAGGAGTAATGACCTAAATCAGAAACAAATTTTTGAGAAACTGACTTCCAGCCTTGTTAGCTGGCAAGGCTGTTTCCTCGCTTGCAAGCTCAAGTGTTCCTCTTGGCTCTGTCTCTTCAGTAGCTGGGCTGACAGGTGTGGACGAGCACACAGACAGCTGTTTCTTAGAAGATCTGCGTCAGATGTGCAGGGAGCTTTGTATTTATCTCCCTGTTTCCTATCTCTCTGTCTCTGTCTATTTTCCTGTCTTCCCATGTCACTAAAATATCCACAAAAAACATAGCAAAGAAAACCCCACTAATTTAGAAAAACACCAGTCATTTCTGATTCTAATGAACTAAAGTAAGAGTTAAAAACAAACAACACCCCTTGTAAATGAAGACTGAAACAGTGATAAAATATCACGTTAGTAGCAAAGCGGTCTCTGAGCTACTAATGGGCAAACAGGAGAATAAACAGAGCGTCCCTTGAGAATAAGGACGATAGTGGGAATTCCGGACTTGGTAAGGTGTCACGGCTGTGGGCATGCTTGCTGAGCATGGAGGCGGGAGAGAAGGGCCGAGGAATGTGACTCAGGAGGCAGAAGGATGACAGAATAAGGAAGGGGGAGATGAAGGAGACGATCATGGGGAAGTGAGGACACAGGTGAACTGCTAGGAACACGTAAGTCAGTGGGCAGCACAGATGTGAACGGCGATGATAGCCACACATGTGGAGCCAGATTCTGCGAGCTACTCCATGCTCTGTGTAAGTATTTGACGTGACAGGACAGGGAGTCACCAAAACTGGTCACCAAATCATAAGATCAGATTTGTGGTGAGATACAGAAATCTGTCAAGAGCTACCTTTTGGGAAAAGCCCGAGGCCCGACAAGGAAACGCTACAAACACTTAAAAGGTACACACTTCCAACTTTATTGACCTGTCCAGAGGGCAGAAAAGGGACAGTTCCCAAAATTCATGAATTCAGTATCATTTTGTCAACTTTGACCAGACAGTGCACAAGTGGAAAACACAGTTCGAACAATTTTATAGACATATTAGCAAAAACACCCAGCAGGTCAAAACCAAAAAACAAACAAAAAAGCCACAAAAACAAAATAAAACTAAAACCTGAAATAAGTTACATGGAGCTAACTTTAGAAATCCAAGCATAGTTTACCATTAGGAAGACCAGCTGGGAAAGGAGGTGTGTGCTTTAAATTCCAACACCCAAGAGGCAGAGACGAGCAGATCTCTGAGTTCAAGACCAGCTTTGTCTTCATAGGAAGTTCCAGATCAGCCAGGGTTACATGGAAAGAGTTTGCCTCATAACAAAACCAAAAAAACCTACCATCTAACCAACCAAGCAACCAACCAAAAAAGAAACCTCAACTCCCCCACAAGAACATTAGAAAGACCAAGGTAGTTTATAATTCCAAGAAATCACAAGAAGAATGGCCTTTGCTTATGTCCAGTGTTCCTTATTAATCAGAGGAAGACTCAAGGGTTAACACAAATTCCATCTGAGGCTACTATCCCCAAGGGCAGCAAGTGACTGCCAGGTATGTTTCATACACAATGAAAGTACACGTCATCATACTGCCTCTGCGACTTTGCAGTATTTCAGAGGTGCTGAGCAGAACTGAGAAGTGGAGGGAGATGGAGATGGAGAGAGAGAGGAAGAGAGGGAGGGGGAGAGAAAGGGGAGGGAGGGGGGATGGAGTGGAGATACTTCTTTAGAGCCGATGCAGTTGGTTAGAGAGTCAATGGAAAAACTGGTGATGAGTTGTTGGGTACAAAATTAATGGGCACAGATAAAAATGATGTTCCTAAACAAAACCAGCCAGCAACATGGGGGAGGCAGAGGAAGCTCATGGGGGAGGTGATGGCAGCTGAGAGGGTTGAACACACAATTCTCACAAGAGCTGGTCACGTGTGACATCAAGAACCAAGTCCAGCTAAAAGGTATAAAGTAAGTTTTCTACACATGAAAACCTCAGTATTCTCATTTCTGTTCTTTAATCAATTTATAAATTTCATGAAACTTTAGTAAAGATTGCAAAATAAACAAATGATGATTTTCAAATTTTCATGTTGCTCAGCATGTGTGAGCCCCCAGAATGTGTGGGTTTGATCTCCAGAACTACCACATATATATTATATAAATTATATATAAATGTGTATCTATATGTACATGTAGCATGGGAGCTCTGTGCCAAGAACTTGATTCTTAGTACATAAAGAGTTCCTGTGCATTGATATATGTTATTGTAATTGTTAGTGTTTTGTTAATTGCTAATTTGACAGGATCCTGAGATACAATCTCAGTGAACATGGCAGTCAGATGCTCCGAAGGAAAGATGCTTGACCTTACACCTAAGAAGAAATATTCATATTAAATTTGAGATGGCATAATATTTCTACTGAAATTTGATGATAATCCAAAACTCATCTCATGAGATGTTTATGGTGATGGAGAGAGAGGCACTAACTGCTTTGGGGGGTTTTATGAAGAATATGTGGGGTAGATTCTCTGAAAAAAAAGACGATGCGCACACTCCCGTGAACAACACTCTGGCTTCCAGCCACCCATTTAGCACACCTTCTGACAATTCGGCAGATCAAGCCATGAGTTTACTGTAGCGCTTTCCATGGCGGCAGAGTGTCGTCAGACTCCAGGTCCATGGTGGGAAAGCAGGGAAGTGGTTCCGTAAAGTCTGATGTGTCAGGCAAGGGCAGAAAAGCATCCGGTAAGTCGGAGGAGACACGGGCAGGAAGCAGTCCATGAGAAATACTGCGTGAAAATGGCAGCAGTGCAGAATGTTTACCTCATTACCCTCTGTGGGAGAAAATAGTTATTAAGATGGAGCAACCAGAAATGATTCATAAAAAGCCAAAAGCCACCAGGGGTTCAGAAGTACAAGGACTGAGGAAGAGTCTTCCTTTCCCTCTCCTTCCTTTCTTCCCTCTCTCCCTCCCTGCCCAGCTTCTTAGCCTCTTTCTTTCTGAGGCTCTTGTGTGTAGTTCAGGATGATCTTAACCTTGGGACCCTCTCCCTTCCACCTCCCAAATGCTAGGATTACAGGCACACGCCTTCATGCCTTGCTTATCTGGTACTGGGGGTCAACAGGGCTTCCTGCATAGTAGCCAAACATCCTGCCAACAGAGCCCCGCCCCCAACTCAGAGGTTGAGTTTTCCACCCCCTCTGCTTTGGAACTTGTAGATGTTTCAAGCATGTCCGTTTATTATTTGTTTTCGTGTCATAGATTTGTACCTCGTGATGGGATCAATGCGTTCCCTTGGGATCTCTGTCCCCTCCTGGCTTCCTGGCTGGTGATCTCACATATGCCCTTGCTATTTAGAAGCCTGCCCTTCACGATAAGGACACACAACCAAATGGCCCTCACCACCTTCCAAAATTGTTGGTTTAATGAACCTCTTTTCTTCATAAGCGTCCGGCCTGAGGTCCTTAATTATAGTAATTCACATTTAGCCACACATGCTCTGAGCACTATTATAGAATGAATTTCTAAGAATACTTACATGATAGCATCTCGAGATGATCGTTCTCAGTGTTAGAAGAGCCTAGGCCATATTTTCAAAGTCTGGTACACCTACACCCAATAAATATCTGTATGCTCTACCACCCAGAAACAGAGTTTGGGTGATTTCTGAGAAATATACCACTGAATATATTATTTCTGTTTTGAAATTCCTCTAATTCCTCCTGGATACAGGCCATCCAGTCATGGCATTTGACTGTTCTCTTTTCCGTCCGAAAGACAGAGATGATGTTACGTTTATTTTTGTCTCACTGTCCCTCCCCCCGTGGGCATCGAATAGGTGTGTGCTAACCTGGGGCCCTGAGGGACTCCGAGGAAATATTGCCCTGGCCACCAATCAGAATGTTCCAGCTTCTATAGAGGAAGCCCACTCTCGGTGGCCACGGCCTTGTCTTGTGACTGTCCATGCTCCTGGGTCCCCCCTTCTTCTCCCAGCTTGCATGGTGTAGGAAAGCCATTGCTGTCAGCTTGGGGATGGGTCTAGGGTTTCTCTTCTCTCTGTGGTAGAACACGGGGTCAGTTTCTTCTGTCAAGTCCACACGGGTCCATTCACTCACAGTGACTCCCTTATGAGCTCACCACTCCAGTCCAGGACCACAGTGTGGGTGTCCCTCCTGCCCTTATCTCCCACCCCCACAAGGCTGTCAGGGCTCTTTTTGAACCCCCTGACCACCTTAACATCCTCTTCACTTTCTTGCCTGCTTCATGGGATGTGACATTGCAACACACACCCCCACCACGGAGTTTTTGTGCCTTTGAGTGTTCTTCATTCTGCTTGCTTCTCAACAGTTCCACAGAGAAAATCCTGTTGCCTCATCCTAAGACACCTCCCATCCCTGCTTCCCCGATGATCTGTTCTCGCAAACATCTGGGCTCATCATTTTAAAAGGCAGTCCACCATCTCTCTGTCTAGCTTCAAACCCTCCAAGCGCTTGCTTGCTTAGGATAAATGTCAAACTCATTAGTGTGACCTGTAGCGTCCTGCACAAACTGCCGGTCCTACAGCCAGCGTCAGCGCCTGTCTCCAATGCTTCAGCTGCAGCAGTTCCTCCACTGCTCTGGGGCCTCGCAGCAGCACACTCCTTACCCAGTCTCCGCCAGAAAAACCTTGCTGCATCCCCAGGTACCTTAGTCTCTGTGGCATCTTCTGCTGCCATCTCTGCACTGATCTCCCCCCACCAGTAATTCTGTTAAACAAAAGAAGTAAAAGAGGAGAGGGGTGATGTGTGGTTAGCTCGATTGCACCCCTAGTCACCCCACTCCATCTGGGGGCACAGCAGATGCTCAGCCAATCGGTATTGTATCAACAAGTAAGTAAAAGAACATACTAGTCCCTAACAACACAGGGACTCTCAGGGCTAGCAGTGGCAGAAATGGCAGTGAAGGTCAAACAGGAGGCACCGGAAGGATCAAGTAGGGTTTTTCTCCTTTCTCACTAATGATCCTGCCCATGGCTTCCATGAAGTCCTCAAATAAGCTTGTTTTGTAGTTGTTTTTGAGACAGGATCTCACTGTGTAGGCAAGACTGCCTTTGAACTCACTTTGTACCCCATGTTGGCCTCAAACGCCCACGAATAATCCTGTCTCAGCTCCCTACTGCTAGCTTTACAGACATGAGCAAACACATTCGGGTGAAGTGGATTTACGTTTTCTCCTAAATTTTACACCGTACACACGACACCATGTTATATCTCATTCTCACTGATGGCCACATTAATGTTTTGCCTGCTGTATTAGTACATGATGAGTCTCAAGAACTTTCTCAGTAGACAGCCCCTCAGGTGACTTGATGGCTTTCCTGAAGTCAGTTTCCTCTGTATTCTTTGCCACAGTCCCGTTAGATCTCACAGAGCAGCAAGGCTTCTACTCCACATTTTAACAAATCTTGTCTTCACGTGGTGTGTTTTTGAAGACAGAGAAGAGGTTATACCCCCACTTTCCATGTGCTGCATTAAATAAGCGCATGTCCTAATGTTTTCTCAAGGCTCTTAGTTTTTGTTAAGTCAACCATCATAGCTGCTCATCTCTAGGACTTCTCAGACCCAGCACAGTCCTCAGAAAGCCGAAAGCAGAGCTGCACCCTCATCCATGCTGGCTCGTCCTTTAACACAGTCACAGAATAAATAATCTGTATTATTCAGCTGTCATTGCACTGTAGGGGTACCCCGTTGTAGAAGTACCCCTACAGTATTTGAGATTTTAACTTACAAACACAGCTTAACCAAAGAGCAGTTATCCACAGTGTTCTTTGTTTTCTTAAAGGGCTCCTGAGTATAGATATAATTAGATATAGTTATCTATATATCTATCTACCTATATAAATATCTCTATAATATACTTATTGATAAAGAACAAGATTCCCAAGAGATGAAAGATTAGCATGAGTGAGAACAATGTACTGTACCCCTGACTTTTGGGATGCAAAGCAGCCATGTAAAATGAGGTGCGTTTCCACTGGCTAGAGGCTTGTGTCCAAGCTTTGGCTGCCCAGAAGCATGTGCCCAAGCTGTTCTCACCAACACCCCCTGACTTGGGGTTCTTGTCTCTTTAAACCTCATTTGTAGACCTTGGTTACTCTTGCTTTGCACCAACCATGGGATAATGTTTAGGTTCAAGGAGGGGCTTGGCTGATCTTTATGTTGTTGCTCATTAAACACAAAAATAATTACTTCTCCAGATTTCCATTAGCATTGGGGAAGGTTAATAGGCTTTTTTGATCTCTTTTATAGCAATTTAATGAACTGAACAGTAAAGTCTGCTGTATTCGGTATAGCTGTATTGGCTAATAATATGCATTCTGTTTGTTCATTATGCAAATGATTATTTATTATAATCCCTCACCTCTTCTCACCTCTTTCAATGCCAGGTATCTAGATAACAACAGGCATTCCTCCCAGCAGAGGATTACTACTGCTTTGATGAACAAGACAGCAATGCTATATTATAGAACACACTACCTGATATTTCTCAAGGCTCACAGAGGCACAACTTGTAGACTGTGAATGCCAAGGAGAGTCTGGGTTACAAAGAGACCAAGTCATAAGAAAACAAACAAAAAAAGAACTTAAAAAGCTATTTAAAGTCAGATAATACTTCTATTAACTCACCTTCAGGAAACCCACAAGAAATGCGAGAGGAACATGCCCTGGAGGGTAACACACGATAGTGTGAGAAGTCTGGTCTTACTTGAAGGGATGAGGAACACACGAGACAGTATGGCTGAACAGACAAAGTTTTAATAAATCTTAAATGATAGTGTAACAGAATTTGCAACATGAAAAATAAAAGTGCACACTTACAAACTCACCAGTTTGTAAAGTCAGGAAGGGAGCACTAGAGAGGTATAGTATTTGTGATTTTTCTAAACACTATCTGTGAGTTAGTGTATTACTTGAATGTAGATGGTAAAAAAAAAGATAGCAGCATAAACCCTAAGAAACCCTGGGAATAAAATAATAAATACTTTTAGTTTAAAGAACAACAAAAGAGATAAAATAGTCTTAGGAAAAAGACTCAATCCAAAAAGATAAAACAAAAACAAAAACTAAGCAAAACCTAGGGGAAAGAGAAAATTGTAGCAATAGGAAATAAGTGGAAAATGACCAATAGAAACCCAGTGCTGTGTCATACTCTGTCATTAAATGTTAGCAGGTCATCGCCTCCATTAAGAGGCAGAGGTGCTTGCCTTGCGTATATGGCCCTGGATTTGATCCCAGAACTGCAGAATCAGCAATTTCAGCCTAGTCCAACTGAAACCAAACCTAAACAACCTCCCAAGCCGAACAAGGGCTTTTAACAAAGAGGACAGCTAGTCAAAAGGACTTAAAAGTGATAAATGTTTATGCCGTTAAACCCAAGCCTCAAAACACATCACTGGAAAAAGAAAATAAGCACAAGAAATATTATAAATCCACAGTTACAGTAAAAAAAAAGTCTCAAAAGTTATTTCTCAAAGTCAACTGAACAATTAGACAGAAAAAAATCAACAGATGTGTAGCAGATATGGAAATCACTGTCAACCAGCATGTCCTGATTGACATGGAGCATGTCATCCTGAGATGTCATCATGCTCCGCCTTATGGCTCATTATGCTGGTGACATCAACACTGCATGGAACTATCACTGCACATCTGCTGGAATGGCTAAGGTTATAAAGAGGAGTCACAGAGCAGGGACAGGGCTCCGCTGGTCCTGGTGTCTGCTGTGCAAGTCTGATGACCTGACTTTGGATTCTCAGAACTCATGTAAAGAGAAGACAAAGGGCAACATGTCTCTAATCTCAACCCTTGGATGGTGAAATACAAGGTAGAGACAGGAGAATCCCCTGGAAGCTCACAGGTCCGCTAGGCTGGAGTACATGACACAGTAACAAATGACAAGAGAACTTGTCTCAGAAGTGGTAGAAGGCAACGGTGGGTGCTTGAGGTTGTCCTCTGATCTCCGTATACTCCTGATACTACGTGTGCTCCCACACATGTGAGCAGCTGGACACACACATGCACATACACACACACGTGCATATACATGCAAATACATTCTTAAGAAGAGTAATCACACCCAGCCTTGGGGACGATATGGAGAAAGTGGGAATGGCACACATGCTGGTGGGAATGCAAAAATGACACAATTTTAGGAAACAATTTCTTAAGAAGACAAATGTCGAACTACCATGCAGCCACATTTAAGGTATTTATCACATGGAATATGTGCTCATAGAATAGTAGGCACTAACAAAGACCTGCACACGAGTATTTGGTGCTAGCCTTTTCACTATTAACCCAGGGATGTGAAACCACTTGAGCATCTTTCCATGTATGAACATGCTCAGTTGCAGAGCAATGAACTGTTGTTATGTGCTGAAGAGCATCTCGCTTAATATGTGTGTGAGGAACTGGGGAAAATACTCGACATTCCTGTACTGTAACATCCTGGACTCAATGGTACAACACTTCAGCAGTTGGCCTGGGCAGACAGATGTGGGGTACAATGAGCAAAGGGGTGACAAGGATGGTTGGCAGAAGTTGTCCTGCCTGGTCCTGTAGCTGTTCAGTTCCAAATAAACACACAGAGGTCTACATTAATTATAAACTGATTAGCCTATTAGCTCAGGCTGCTTATTAATTAATTCTTATGTCTTACAGTAACCCATAATTCTTGTCTGTGTTAGCCATGTGGTTTGGTACCTTTTACCAGCAAGGCATTCTCATCTTGCTTCCTCTGTGTCTGGGTGACAGCTGCAGACTG
>LOJH01018950.1:0-10885 GCA_001685095.1 Ellobius talpinus | reverse complement strand
CCTTTGGAAGAGCAGGCAATGCTCTTAACCACTGAGCCATCTCTCCAACCCCTTCTACAGATGATTTCTAAGAGTATCATTTAACTGATGATTGCCTAGCACTTTTTCTTCTTTTCATTTTGGTTTATAATTCAAATTTGTTGTGCTCATGCAAGTTCATCTATTGGTCACATGAGGTTGAGTGTTGGCAGGTGCTCACAAATCCACCCCGTTGTTATTCAGGCACACTTCTGTAATGCTAGGTAAATACCTTGTTGAACTGGGGTATTGGTTTACAACTTTATCAATTCATCTTTCTAGTTTTCCAGTGTCACCAGTAACTTAAGGAGGTAAAATAATTCTATTCTAAACTGTTTTGAATGTTCTAATTCCACGGGAAGGATTAATTGATGATAACCAGGAAAAACTCACAAGAGTGTACTAAAATTTTTGGATTCTTTTGTCATTTGTAAAATGGAGAGTTTAATATTTTTAAGAGTAAGGGGGAAGAAAAGAAGGTAATAAAAGAAGGGTAGAATCTTCTTATATATGGCAACATTGGGAAATGATTGAAGGTTATTCTCAAAAAGAATAACAAAGTATATACATTTCCTTATTATGATAGTATTTTAACAAAGTATGTGTGCATGAATATTTTATAATCTTAAGAATGAAAATGACTCAAATATTTGTAATGTGTTGTAGACTTTCTCTGCTGGCCATAAAGTTCATGAGCAACTTGGATTAAATAAATAATATGTACAAATATCTTTACAAACTGAAATCTATTTTATAGATATATGTTCTTCTTAACTGACTGACTGCAGATGTTCATAAATGTCACTCAAGTGTGCTTTGTGTGCCCATCTATGTGGGAAAATATGAGCTTGTTCATTGAGACAGGTTGAATTTAAGGTGACTTCATTGTATTCTTTCTTCTGGTTACATTAAAGTATTTTTTTGAATATTAAATCATTAGACCTTTTCACATTAGATACAGCCTATCAGTTACTAATCACTTTGGGTGTTAGGGAGACTAACATGGGTTAAACATCAGTCCACCATAACTTTTTAATTTAATTTAATTTTTAAAGATTTAGTGTGTGTTTGTGTGTGTGTGTGTGTGTGTGTGTGTGTGTGTTGCAGGAGGGTGTGCCCACCCAAGTGTGTGGCTATTAGCAGAGACCAGAAGAGGGCATTAGATCACTTGGAGCTGGAATTATAGTTGGTTGCATACTGGGAACTTGGGTTCTCTGCAAGAGCAGCAATCCCTTAACTGCTGAGCCACCTGTCCTGCTCCAACTCTTAAACCTATTTTCCTCCTGAAAAGACAATAGAGTTGTTTGTTTCTTAAAATGTGCCACCTTCTGCCATGCTTATATGGCATCCTTGCAGTTACCATTTATTGGGTCAAATCACGCTACTAGCCCAGAGTGCTGTCAACTCTTACTTGTGTTTATAGAAACCCTAATTTATTTGCTGTGCAAATTTTCAGTTAGATGTTTGACGGCAGTTTTGAATCTGGTTAAGCCATTTGTTGACTTGACCAGCACATTTCTAAAATTTGGAGCCACTATTTTTGAAGCCAATAAACACATTAGTACCAGGATTTTGGCCTGTGGCTGGCTGCCGTGGTCATTGTAACATGCTGCTAAGAATTTGTAGTTTGTTGTTTAGTTTTGGCCTTTAAACTGTTCATTTGTCCTGTGAACTAGATTATGTGCTTCCGACTGTCAGTTAGCTGAATGCATTTCAAGTCAATTTACTAAAATAGTCACTGTTAAGCGGTATATTTGGGCAGAGTTGACACCTTTGACATTTTCTAAAATGGCAAAAATGGCTGTATTTAAGGCTATGATTTATGAATGTTGTGTGCCTCCAGAACCTCCATCTCATTCTGGATTTTAACCTCACCGCCAAAACTCCTTTCATGAACTGCTGGAGGGGCAACTAATTAGTGCTTCAGGATCACACAGTTCATGACAGATGGACAGACAGACATTTATACAAACCCCAAATCTTAGTATTGATGCAAAACAGTGACCTTATTGCTTCTTATGATTGCCTCATCTCACAAGAGTAGAACTGGGGAGGGGTCACAGAGGACATAGAATGAGTGGGGAAGAATAAATAGGATCGATGGGGGCAGATTCGCCTTTAGGAAACAAGCATGTGTCCCTTGGCATAAATATGAGGCTCAAGTTGCTATGATTAAAAACGTATTTTGAGCTTTCAGTTGTCTTCTAGATTGCTGGCCTCTATTAAAAACTTCTTAAAATAATAGATAGGTTTAATTCCTCAAGCTAAAGAAAAATTATGTCATCTTAAAGATTTCCCTTATTTATTATATAGATGGGACTTGACTGTGGAAGGAAATGGCAGCAGACCTCATGTACTGCAAGTTTTAAATGTACCAGGCTAAGGTTTACTTAATTGGAACCTCCAGGCAATAAAGGAACCCTTTTTAAAATTCTGTGATTCTTAATATGCTAAATAATGCAAAGCCTCCCTCTTGAAGCATGGGACACACATCTGGCAGCTTCACATTTAAATTACAGGGGGAAAAACGCCTCACTTCAGCTGTAATTTTCTCTAAGAAAAGAATAGGAAATGTAATACAACCAAATTTAATTTCTGCTTAGATCTCCATCTTGTCTAATCGCAGGCATTTTCCCTTTGTATTTATATTTTACACACACTTTCTGTACATTTTATTAATCTTTAATTTGAGATGCTTCTCGGCATTAGAGAGCTTGAGAAACTGTGGTGGGCTTTACTTAGTGAATTGTTTTGAAAAATCTGTCGGATTTCAAGCAATAAAAACAATAGGGTAGAAAATAAAGGGGAAATAGAATTTCAGAGACCCATAAAAATGTTTCTGACAAGAAGCGAGCATTTTGCAGTGGGCTTCCCTCTCAAGGTTTCTTTTTATACATTTATTTTCTTCAGTATTAATGTTTTCTCTGGTTTGTCATTCGCTGGCTGGTTTTCATGCAAAAGTTATTATGAGCGGCATTCTTTCTTTGTATTTCTCCAAAGGACAGTGTCAGATCCTTGATTAATTTTGCAAAGGTCATTTGGAAAAACCATTAAAAAACATGCCAAGTAAAAAGATTAGCATACAGGGAGAAAATGCACTTTCATAAACATATGCATTTATATACAGAGAGGGTACTGTGATATTATACAATTTTGACAAGTGTTTTCCTTGTGTTCCTCATGTATTATTAAAAATATGACTGTTCCATTTATTTTGTCTGGGTGACACCAGCTGACATACTCTAAAGGCATCTGCGGGTTAATGTTACTTGTAAACATTTTATCTTTTTTTTCTCAACGTAAGAGGGTGTGATCATTAAGTTGAATGCTGTTCCATAAAAGGAAGGGGACTTTCAAAATAATTAGCCTAAATTTGTATTATTAACACATAAAATGGACCATAGGTAGCTCAGACAAGGACATGTATTCATTTCAATCTTTTAATTAAGATATTAAACAATTTTTCCATTTCTGGTTTTAATTATCACCTGGTAGCTGGAACTGTACTAGATCTTCTAATAAAAATCACCATCAAACTAGAGAGAAAAACTGAAGTTACTGCGTGTGTGTGGGGGTGGGAGTGTGTGCTAGGATCGAGAAACGTGACCGTGAATCTTGCAAGCAGAGGCATTGTGTCTGAGTCCTTGCAGGTGATCTGTGTCCCTCTAAGCAGACACGGCATTCCAGCTGTGAAACACCAACGTGCCATTACAGGAGTGGTGCTCCCCTGAGCTGAGTCACAGAGCCCGGCTTTCAGAGCAGCTGACAAAACTGGGGGCCTACAGATCAGAGCTGGTAGCGGGGAGGTGTCAATACGAAGGCCTTCCCTGCCTTGGGGAGGAGAGTTAAACAGGACACAGTCAGACTCAGACTAACTTAGACTTCGGTGTTGATGTTGCTGACCCCGCCGCTTCCTGCAGCTATCGTGGACCTGAAATAGAACAGCAGAAATACCAGGCAGTAACGGAGAGGTCAAGTACAGCAGAAGTTATGCTAATAAATCATTGGGAATTTAATAGCCATTCCAAGGCAAGGCACCCAAAGTTTTCATGTTATGAATAAAGGCCTCCTCCTAGAAAGATTACTCCAAATCATTCCTAGACTGTTTCAAACACGCCTATAGACCAGTGGTTCTCAGCCTTCCTAATGTTGCAACCCTTTAATACAGTTCCTCATGTCGTGATGACCCCCAACGATAACATTTTTGTTATTTACCGAGGTGAACCACATCATTGCTGTCTCACAAAAATAGCAACTGAAGCCAGGTTTTCCTCCTGTGTCCCCGGGTTATTCACTTATACCCTCCTTTGCAGGTAGAACAGAACTTCATTCCTGAGATACCCATGGAGCCTTATCGGAGGTCTGATTAGGGAGTGTGCTGTGGAAAGAAGCAGTCTTGGAATTATAGGCAACGACATGGATGAGCAATCCCGCATACGTACAGAGAACCATCCGTGCTCACTGCCACTCTATGCACGATTCCTAGGACCTGGGAATAGCCTAGATGTTCATCTAGCAAAGACTGTCTAACAAAACCATGGTGCTGTTACAACAATGGAATATTATCAGCAGTCTAAGCAAAGCAAATCTATGAAATTTGCACGTAAATTGATGGAGCTGGAAACCACAACTCTGTGTGTGGTAACCCACAGTGTAAGGCAAAGCATGCGTGTTTTCTCTGTTTGTGAACATTATATTTGAATTTTGTGTTATGTGTATTTCTCCTGGAATACCTTAAAAGGACAGTAGTTAAGTAAGAAGCATAGTTGGAGGGGTTCACAGGGAGAGGTATCTGAACACAGTAGTTTAAAGGACTAATGGGGTTAATGGAACAGGCAGAGCTAAATTGTGGTGGGAGATGGGAAAACAGGGGAGAGGGTAGAAAATGGAGAGGGATAACTAACTGGGCAGACCATTTGAAAGTACTCTGTGGAAACCTCCTTCATGGATTTTTCACAGACAACAACAATAAACTATAATCTGAATGCTGAAAAAAAGTTTAAACATGGAAGAAAGTAAATGAGCTGCTTGCCATAAAACATAATAGAGCATTTTGGAGAGTCCTTAAAGCCTTCCCAGAGTCCAGAATCTTGTGCACTATCTCTAAATGGAACTGTAGTTAACAGACATGCTAAGAAATAGGAAATTATAAACTATACTTATGAGGAAGGGAAATGTAAATGAAGATAACTCCAATATGATTCTGTTATTAAATTTGTTAGAGAATATTATTTAAGAAGTCAATATAAATATATTCACAAAATTAATGAAAAAGCAAAGGGAAATTTGGTCTTTATAAGTGAATAATTAAGGTATTTTGTCATAGAAAGAAAGTCATCAAAAACAAAAAATAACAACAAACAGCCAGAAAACCAAACACAAAACTGAAAATCTAAGGCTTCAATAAGAAATTTATTAGATAAGTTTAACAGTCCATCAGAATGGCAGAAAGAAGAGATTGTGAACTTGGAGCCAGAACAATAGAGATCAACCTGTCTATAATGTAGAAAAGACAGAGTGGGAAAAAACTAGAGACTGGGAGAACCTGTCAGGTGACAATGCACAGCTGGCTCTGTGTATGGTAGAGACATAGGAGGAAAAGAGCAGAAAGATGGGAGAAAACAGTGCTTTAATAGTAGATGAAAACTGTACTCTGTGTTATTTTAGAAACTGGGGAGATGGGGTTGGATCTGGGAGGAGATGGGTGAAGGAGTGAGGAAGCAAAGATAATAAAATAACAGTATATGAAGTTATCAAAGACTTGATGATAAAAAACTATTTTTAAAGGTAGTTATTAAAAATCCCCATATTTGAAAAAAATCAATTCACAAGATTGAACATCCTCAGTTAAACTGAAAGCCAGAAGTGCAAAATGGCGTCATGTATTGATAACATCATGGCTGCCATGCCGGACATCTAGGACAAAGTGAAAATCCTGGCAGTAAGTAGCAGGGAAAACCAACACATTCTAGAAAGGAAACAGTGCTATCAACAAAATGACGTAATGCCATGGCCACGTAGCAATCCATAGACCAATAGAAATGGGTTGATTTAAAATGTAAGAGGTAGCTAGAAATGTGCCTGAGTCATTGGCCAAACAGTGTTGTAATCAATATGGATTCTGTGTGATTATTCAGGTCTGTTCAGTCAGGAAATGAAAATTCCGTCTCTGTTTACAAGAGGGGACTGAGGACAGCAAGGAAAGAGTTCTTCCAGAGATTAACAGAACTGACATATGTGTATATGAACACACAGAGATTGTGGAAGCCTGCAGAAGACTTGTACTCAGACAGGGTCCCAGTGCTGAGTGGGGAAAATGGACACAAGCCCCCTTCTCTAAGGCAGAAACTATCTCCAGCCAACTACTTGCAAAAGAAAAATTAGTTTTCCCCATTGGAATGTTCATTATCATCACTTATTCCCTGGCGATGCTTAAGCATGCATGGGCAGCCCATTTATGGTAGTTCTCCAGTTGTTCCTATCCTGGCCAGTCCTAGAAATACGTGTTTTATCATACCCAAAATTTCAGTCTTCCTTTATGCTGTCTAGCCAGCGTTTTTTTTTTGGGCCTTCCTCTTCACCTTATCCCATATACTCCTCCAAGCAGTGTTATCTTCAAATATCTGCTGCAGTTCATTATAACATGGCCAAAGTATCTCAAGCATTGTTGCTGTATCCCGTAGTTTACGTCCTTCTGTAGATGGAGACGTTTCTTAATGCCATTGTTGTGCAGCCTATCTTTTTGTATGGAATGTTACTGAGCATATAAACCACATTTTTGTTTTTGTTTTTGTTTTTGTTTTTTTGAGTCAGGATTTCTCTGTATAACAGCCCTGGCTTTCCTGGAACTCACTTTGTAGGCCAGGCTGGCCTCAAACTCACTGAGATCTACCTGCCTCCTAAGTGCTGGGATCAAAGGTGTGTACCACCACTGCCTGGCTATAAATCACATTTAAGCACAGGCCCAGTGCCCAGCAGTAGATTATCAACACAAAATGAACTCGAAGGTATTTTAGTAAACTTTGTCTTATATCACTTTATTTGGAGTGTCTGTGTGTAAGTGTGTGTGTATTTGTATGTGTATTTTACTGTTTTTTCTTGTATATCATGGTTTCCAATTTTGTTTTTATCGTTTTGCATGTGTGTGAGTTTTTTGTTTTCTGTTTTTTATTATTTTATTCTGATTTGTTTTCTTTTTGTGTGTCTATTTGTTCTCAAAAAAAGAGAAAGAAGTTGTGGATTTGGGTGGCTGGAGAAGAGGGGAGGATCTGGGAAGAGTTGAAGAAGGGGAAACTGATCAGAATATATTTTTGAATCACTTGTTTTCAATTAAAAATGTATAGATACATTAATATATAATATTTGGAGCCCATAGGTAGATTTTAAGCTATAGACAAAAAGGCCAAGTTATTAAGGTAATCGTCAATATGTAACAGATGGCAGAGATTAAAGACTCGTAGAATAAATAAGCAAATAAATAAATAAATAAACAAACAAATAAATAAATAATTAAATATAAGTAAAATGGTCAAAAGTAAAGGAAGTATTATTTGGAGGAAATGTTCATAAATAGCTGTTAAAAATATAACATTGGATAAACATTTTGTAAGATTTGAAGGCTTTTTCAATTAAGTAAACATTTGTCAAATAGCGTAGACAATGTGACTCTTATATTTACAAAAAAGTTATAAAAAAATTTTGTTCATAAGAAGATGTGGGTACATGTTGTCAAAGTAGCTATGTTCACAACAGGCATGACTTTGGAAGAGTCAAGTATTCATTAGTAGATGAACTAACAATACACACATTGCTCTTTATCCATGGTGGGGAATGCTATACAATCAGAAAGAATGATGGACAACTCACACAAGCAACATCCCTAGTTGAAGGAGCCCAAGCTAGGAACAAAGACTACACCATTTCATAGTCTTGTGACTGATTCCTAGTTTAAAGTGATAGAAATCAGATCAGTCTTTGTTACAAGTGTGTGTGTGTGTGTGTGTGTGTGTGTGCACGCAAAGGATCCAAGAGCGTTTTTAATTGTGATACAGAAAAGCTTTATGTTTGACTTGTGGGGTGGGATATAGGGACTTGGATTTGTCAAACCCTCTGAGCTATGCATATAAAGTATGTACAGTTTATGATATTTAAATCATAAGCCAATAATTTGAATTTCAAAGTACTAATTGGATTCAAGTGTTCTGAAGTTAGCCAGGCATAAAGCATGGCATACAGACACAAAGTTGCCAGTGATCCTCATCCAAATGGTTGAAGTTGTAAGGAAAGTGGTTAAGCCGGTCCTTGCCTTTCACCCTAAACACACCACACAGGGCTGGAGTGCAGAGCTATGCACATGAATGGAAGGAGTTTGTGAAAATAATAGCACCCACCTCTGATCTTAAAGTATCCATTCAGGTTTCATCTACACTAACAATGATGAGAGGACTTTTTAACAGAGTTAGGGACCTTGACCTGCCCAGTTTGCTTGAAGCTGGCATAGAGAGTTGAGGATGGACCACAGCACTAGGATTCAGTGTTCTTTATTTCTGACTCCTCTGTCTTTTCTGTATTGCAAAGTCGCCATTATTGATGCCCTGGTGGGCTGGTGTGTGAAGGGATGTGGAGGAGAGACGCACTGTTTCTGCTGGTGGTGTGGTCCTGAAGGTGCTGGCGGTTCCCAGACTGACTTTTTTTTTTTTGGTGGGACACTTCTCTGTTCCTTAGCTCCTTGGGATATTCCCTTCCATATCCTTTATATTCCCAGGGCTCTGGCCTCTTTGACCACTCCTTTTCTAGAACCAGGCACCCACCAGTTCACAGCTGTTTGTTTTTGTCTATGACTCTACATGGTAAAAGAAAATACCAGAGTTGAATTGAGACACAGCAGAACACAGACCTTAATCATTCAAGTCCAAAAAAGAAGTGAAATCAGTTCAATCCAAGCAGTAATACAAAGAATCAGAATAAATGAAGTAAAAAAGCAAGCTAAATAAAAAAGAAATAAATTATGTTTTATAACATTGGACAATTCCTCTAGTATAATACATTGTAGAAAGGAGTTAATAATAAAATTCTGATTATATAAAGTGTACGGTACATGCACATGAGAGAATGATAAATACAAGTGCATACCTATGGATTAATCAAGAAATAACAACAAATAGAATAAAAATAAATCTGAAGAGGCAATGCCAGCAGCCAGAAACCTAACATTTAAGATTTTAAAAGGACTAAATATTTTAAGAAGTGCCTTTTAAGATAAAATGTATAATTACTTGCAAATGTGCAATAGCAATATAACCTATTCAGGAAATGACAGATATGTCACACTTAAAACCTGATAAGGTTTTTACACAGATGAGGGATAAATAAAAGTTCAATGATCGAGGTCACCTTCCCTGGTTATAACACCAATTATTAAGTCAGAAATGGTCTACTTGTGGCAAAGATTTGGGGGAAAGGATTTTATTTTATAGTGCATGCATATACATATACACACACACACTCATATAGTACGTGTATGGTGTGTATGGAGGTATGCATGTATGTAGCTACATTTTTGTGTGCATGTGCCCAGGAGTGCTTGTGCATGTGGAGACACTTTCTTGGTTGTTCTCCATATTATTCTTACAGGTGGAGTCTCTCAATTGAAACAAAATCTCTGATACAGCTCATCTACATGGTCAGTTTGCCCCAGACAGTCCCTTTTCTCTGTGGAGATTACTGGTAGACAAATGTAGACAAACAAGCCCCTCTGCTATTTGCACAGATTCTGGGCACCTGAAATTCAGTATTCTCACATGTATGGCAACTGCTTTGGCCACTTAACCTTCTCTCAGGCCCCAAAATACACTTTGACAAATCAACCCACTAATGGGTATTGTAGTAGCAACCTATAATTCCAACATCTGACACCCTCTTAGGCAGGATGGTAAGGAGTGAGTGGGGGTCGTGGACTACATAGTGAGACTCTGTTAAAAATTTCAAGAAAAGCTGTTTAACATCATCTACTAATATGTAAGACAGGCACTATATTTGTGTCAACCAGTCCATCAAATAAACACCACCAAAATCGTTATTGTCTGGATCTTTCAGTAAAAAAGACAAATAAGTAAGGAATAAATAAGTAAATGATCACTGGAAGAGAACTGTTCAATAACCTACTCTTCCGGGGTGCTGTGCTAAATAAAGAATACATTGGGGATTCAGTTTCTGATTTAAAAGGAATTCCATCAGATATTGTTGTGCGAAAAGGACTATGAGAGGATGCATACAATATTGTTGTCTGTTATGTTCAAGAAGAAAAGTACCTGTACTAATGCATGTGTGCATAGCTTCATATACATGCCTGTGGTATGAAACACAAGTTGGCAAACAGCATGACTTACATGAATAGGCAGAGTTAGGAAAACCTTTGCTATGTTATAAAGCTTGACTATGATATGATGGAGACCAGGGAAAAAGAGGTTGACTTAAGGGAAAACATAGATTCATGTATTGGAAAGATAGTTAATTTCTCATTGAATTAAAAATAAAAGTTTATGTAAAAATATATGCCATGATTATGTTTAAGCTGAAATTATCTGTCTGTCTCTATATTATCTATCTATTATCTATATGTCTATCTATCTATCTATCATCTATCATCATCATCTATCATCTATTATAGGAAAGGCAATTCCTTTGTGTGAGAACCAAGAAAATTATAGAATTTTAGGATTATATCTTTTGATAAATTACTTCCTTAACATGCACATTTTTATATATTTTCTAAAATATTTATTTTATTTTTATGGTATTCAGGGTATGTATGTATGTATGTATGATGGAGGAGGGTCATCTGTCTATGTGTTACTTTCATTGGTTA
>LOJH01018948.1:0-20251 GCA_001685095.1 Ellobius talpinus | reverse complement strand
CAGAATATTGTATACATAATAAATAAATAAATATTTTTTTTAAAAAAAGAAAGAAACATCATACCGAACGTTGATAGTCTGAAGAGTTAATGAATGTGATGTAATATAAATGTATCATTTCTAAAAAGTGATATAGACAGTTTCAGGTAACCCTGAGAGGCCAAAACTCCTAGACTTCCACCTGTTTCTGACCTCAGAAACCCCTCTTTTTAGTTAACCATAGCTTTTCAGGTAGCCACTTCCCTTAGTCAAATATTGCCTAAAAGTACCGAAGTGTTTTTATTCCTTATTGGACATCCCTTCTGTCTCCTGTGCGCCTTGACTAAAGCAGGGTTTGTGATAAATACTCTGCCTGTGGATGTGTGTGCTTCACTGGTAAAAAAAAGAAGTGCTGTGGGAAAAACAGGCAGGTGTCTTACAGATAGAAGGTGGTCATAGTTGGTCATGCTCAGGTATTAAAATTGATTTACAATAAACTACAGGTCTACAAGAGCATCATGTGAAACAACAGTTCCCCAGCCCCACATCTTCTCTCCAGGTACCAAATGGCACTGGGCTGGCCCATGTTCCTCCTGGGGCTGCTGCCTGTACTCAGGTATTGACAGATGAGCCTGGGAGTCCAGGCTAATGAGTTCATGCAGCAGCATTCAGGGTTGACCAGAATGGAAAGAGTGTGCTCTGGTTCGGGCAACTCTCACTCCTTCCCAGAAAGAGCGTGCAAATGAATAAGCAAGTTACTATTCCAAGATGCCTACCAATGGGAATCCCTACGGACCTGTGTTGCTCATGCCCCATCTCCATGCCCTCACTGTGTAAGTCAGCAAACAGAGCGAAGGGTACAATAAGAAATCATGGGGAGGAAAACTCATGGTGGATCAAGAGCTCATGGCCTGGTTATTTTTTCACAGTGTTGATGTCTGTTGCATTTGAAGTTTCCTAGCTAGAGGAGGGGCCACAGATATGGTGCTGTGTGTTTCCTGAGAAGGTTCCTCTGAGTCTGCAGAAAATCAAAGTCTGTCACAGCAGAGAAATTACCAAAGAAAACTCAGCACACGAAGCCAGCAGTGTGTATGTGTGTGTGTGTGTGTGTGTGTGTGTGTGTGTGACTCCTAAGGTCTGCATGAATAATTCCAAATCAAACATATTCACATTATTAACTTTTTAAAGTTTATTAGTCTCAGTGCTAATGAACTCATTCATCCCTGGCGAAAGCACACGGCTCCCTAATGAAATGTCGATAGATAGATCGGCAGCAAAGAGAGAGCATCCAACAGCCAATGCCAAATTCCACTTGGCGGCAGGGACTGGAAAGAGGCGATCACTTCCAAAGAGATGTTTGGACACAGCAGCCTGTGACAGGAGCTGCACGGCAGACCAGGGTGTCCGCAACCAGGATTCCACTCGGCGTCGACCACACATGAGCCAGTCACCACGTCTTCCTAGGACTCCGTTTTACCGGTGCAAGTGCTGGAGACAGCTCAAGTTCATCTAAGGCATTCTTCTCGATTGGACTTTAACACTGCAGCCGTGCACACCGTCCCCTAACCTGCACACAGGAGCTACTGGGTTGGTGTCTGTGCTTGCGTGCATGCTGTCTTACACTTCAACGTCTGCCTACTCCAATGCTGGTTCATTCTCTGCAGATCAAATTAACTTGGCTCCTCAGGAGATATTATGCCACAGGTTATGGGTTTTAATTTCTGGCCTGTTCCAACATTGCCCAAGTTCAGAGTTGTAATGAGTTTCCTAACCTGCGCGGTTTGTGTCAGCCTGTGTGACAGGGCGTTGAGCACACAACAGAAGATTATAAAGTGGAATGGTCTTAAAAAAAAAAAAACTATAAGCCGGCCTTCCTTTCTTTCAATTATCAGTTTTGAAAAGTAACCCAAACATAGGCACACTTCTGGATATGGTGCTCTGAAATGCCCAAATTAATTCTTCAACATAAACTTTCTGTCTATGTAAAATGACAGGCTTTTTTTTCTCCCCCTGTGTTATCTCCAATCTTTGAAAATGTGCAACAGCTAGCAAGCTGGGGCGCTTGCTCCTTAGTGCTTCATTACCGAGCTAAAGCAAAAATAATAATCATAAAAAGCTTTTGCTTCTGGACCACATAAATTATCTCCAATTTTCCTCATTATTTTCTTCTGCAGGGCATAAGGAGATTGCCTGTGGTAAAATATGTATCAGTACAAAACAAATAGAAAACAGTTTAAATCACTGAAGTATTTACCTTTTTATTTAAAAAATAGACATTTTAATCCTATTAACGGTAAATTATATTACCTAGTGTGAAGGCTGACATGAAAGAAATATTTGAAGCATGCAGTTAATTATGATACCAAGTGACACATAATATTTATGCTCCTCTCGTGTAGCCTGAATGATTTTTCTTTCACTAACTGTGAGTCACGCACTGATTGAAGTCTTGAAACCAATGCTAAGACGGACTCCAGGCACGCCTGCCATCCACGCTTCAGTCACTGGATAATTAATGCTACAAGGCCTTGCCATTGTGTATTCCTTTATTGTTCTAATTTTGCACAGAGGGGGAAAAGAGTCTTCCCGTGAAGTCTTTTCATTGTTGGTCTCTAGCCCAGAGAACCTATGAGAAGTCCGCATAGAGCAGCACAGCCTGGAGTCTGCACGCAAATTTCGATGCAGAGCAACTGCACCTGTGTGAGGCTGTGAAGCTGTCTCCACCAAGTCCAAGGCATCCCAAAAGCCTCAGCCCTCTCTGAACTGCTTCAGATATCCACATGTATTTCAACCCAATCCAGAATTAAATATCAATGGTTAGTCTGTTCGCCGAGTGCCTGGTGAGGAGCCAGGCAGTCCCAGAGAGATGGATGTGCGATGCGGTTGGTACCTTGCTGCTAGGTTAGCCACCGCCTGTGACCAACCCTGGGCTGAAGCAGCCTGGAGGTTAGTTCTGAAGCTTGGAGGATGAAGGCCCAGGCAGGGCCACTGCTGGGCTGAGTCGCAAGCTGCAAGATCCGGCTCTTTATTTCCCACCTAAAAGCTTCTGTCTGAAATGATCCCCACAGGTTCTACTAAGCCTTGTAATCATAGCAGGGGTGTCCCACTGACTCCTATCAGTGGCTCAGCGAATGCACTGTGTTTGCCCAGTGCTAGCTCCACAGGGTGTTCGAACAACCCATTTTTCACTCTGTGAGACGTAGACGTTTCACAGAGCTCCTTGGTTCCTTTCGCAGCTTCATTCATTCATTTCATGACTTGCAGGCCCTCCCCCCCCAGGAACTGAGTGAGAATCTCATTGATTGTGGTGATAGGCCTTTGATCCAAAGAGGTTCCCTTTAGAAGGTAGATAATAAATTTGTATGCTAGGTGGTTTAAATCGCTTATTGTTTCCATTTGATTTCTACTTGACAGATTGTGTGCGTCAGGAATATGCCACAAACTACCTGTAATTTGATATAACAAGAGCTGTGAACCCCTGAACCCCTGCTATGTACACAATGCCTTATGCTGGGAGGTCCCCGTCTGGCTTCATAATCTGTTTGAAAAGTCAGCATTAATATCCCCTGAAGATATTAATGACTGTAATAAAGATATTAGATATCTTTATTATAGATAATATATTATAGATAATAAAGATGTTAGACTGAAGCTGAGGCTCAGAGAGGCTAAGAAAGTTCCTGAAGAATCAACAGCCAAAAGGCAGAGGAACCATCATTAGAAGGCAGGCAGGTGCTCTGTCCCACCAGTGCTGACAGTCTAATAGTTTATTTCAGCAAGATTGTTACACAAATATTAACAATTGAGTGAAAGCAGAGAAATTTAATTTCAAAATCCAATATAAATCAGAGAAATTATACCACCAGACCTTACCCAGCTGGAAGATACTCAGAACATTTAATAAAATTTTCAAATTATAATCACATACATTTTTACAGAGGTATAATTTGCATGTTGTGAGAATGTACAGAGTGTATTTCAGGGTACCATTGGTAAGTGTTGACAAGTCTAGGCTCTATCCTGATGGAAAACATATGCACGGCCCAGAGCATGTGCCCCTGTTCCTTCCTGGTCATCCCCCTGTCTACCACATGGGCAATTGTCATTTGAGTCCCTTCAGGCCCCTGGTCTCTTCTTGGATCTGGTGGAATCTCATGGGATTCTATTCATTTCACTTCTTGCCATCACCAGCCGCGGTAAGCTGGGTAAGCTGTCTCCTGCATATGTGAATATGATTACGGAGATCACCACAATTTTATTGTAAGTTTTCCCCAGCATGCCCAAGACACCAGACTTCCCATTACCACAACGATCTCTTGTTTTGTCGTTTAATAGGCACTTCGCCTCCCTCCCCCACAATCTTCCATGCTTCCCCGTTTCAAAACACTCTGTAGCTGGAAACCCGGAAGGCAAGTTTTGCTTTGGTGTCCTTCACATAGCATAAAGGACCGGGAGTCTGCACGCTTTTTCTGTCTGTCCAGGGCTCATTCCTTTTTATCGAGGCAGTTTGTTTACGGGTAGGCTAGTTTGTTTAGACATGTACCAGCTGAAGGAACTACAGACTCCTCTGCCTTGGAACAAGCTGAAGGGCAGGAGGTGAGGGACAAGGTCAGCCATTAACATCTGTGTTCAGTATTTTCTTGCAGTTTTATTCTCTGGAAGAACTGTCCAAATGTCAAGTTGCAGAGTCATATTGAAATGGAATGTTTAGGGTGTTGTTGTTTTAACTGTGTATCTGCTGCCCTGCGGTAGATTCCAGCAACAAGAGTGACTCAGATCCACAGCAGAACTTGACACTGCCCTGGCTGAACGTACGCCATTCTGACAGATGGGCTTTCATTCACTTGGACTTCGTGGATGGTCACACATCCCAACACCCCTTCTTGAGCGTGTATCAGTATGTTGTGAATGACTCTTCTCATGTCTCCGGGATAGTTTTCAGTTGAACTATTTACTTCTCACTGTTCACCTGTGGAAAGTTTATATGTAAGAGGTGCTAGTGGTCCCCATGACCTGCAGACACTTCCCCCAAAATCAATCATGTGTTCAATGAGAGGTTCTGCATAAGCTTCTGAGCTATATTCCTTTTCAGTTTTGATGAAATCTACTGAGACAATTTCTTCCTTCATAAATGGGTTTTTTTTTTTTAGTATGAACTCTGTCCATCCCTATGGTACCAAAAAATCCTTTCTAGAATTTCTTTTCTAAAGTATCTACTTGTTGTATTGCATTTTGATTCACAGCCCATCTGCTCATTCATCTGCAGGTAATTTTATAAGCTGTTGGAATTAGGTCAACATTCTCTCTGTCTCTGTTTGGGGGGTATGTCTGTGTGTGTGTCTGTGTCTCTGTCTCTCTCTGTCTTTCTCTCTCAGTCTTCCATCCCTGTTGGACTGTTGTTCAAACATCTTACATTAGAGTCTTTTCTTCGAACTGGAATGTTGTCTGGCATGAACTTGTGTAGGTCTCATGATGTCACAGTCTCTACGAGCTCACATATCCATCAGCCCTGGAAAACACTGTTGTCTTGGGGTCTTCCACCACCTCAGGCTCTTACAATCTTCCTGCATCTAACTCATAGGTCCTTAAGCCTTGAGGAGATATGTGATAAAGACATCCCATTGAGGGGACGCCCCTAGCCCAGAAGCTGTTTGCGATGGATAACTTTTGAGAGGGGGACCATCAGTTTTCTTGAACTGAGTGGCACTGGGTGTATCAACCACACCAGTGCAGGCCTCAGGACCAGGAGCAATTGGCCAACACAAAATGAGTTCCATGTTTTTGTCATTTGTTGTTATTGTTGTTTGTTCTGTGCTGTGCCTTATGTTGTTGTTGTTGTTTGGGTTTGGGATTTGATGTTTTGTTCAATTATGTTTGCTTGTGTCTTAAGCAAAAGACAGAACCTGGAGTTGGATAGAAGGAGGTTAATAATTGAGGGAAGGAAAAATATGATCAAAATAAATTATATAAAACAGTTTTTTTAATAAATTAAAAAACAGGTCATTTCTTCCTTATCAATTTCCTTTTTATCTTTGTGAAAAATAAGTTAAGTGTAGAAGTTCTGTTTCCATTTTCTATGGTGCTCCGTTCCCTTCCTTTCCCTCATTGACAGAGTCCATCATCGGCTCTACAGCAGGGCTTCATCTCATGAAGAGTTATTTCTCTGAATTCACTCTTCTTTGTCAGTATCATTCCCATTATCCTGGAAGTGGTGCTTTCCCACAGAAACTTTAGAAGGGTTTCTTATGCACAAAGACTCACTGACTTTTTGATACAAATAACCATTCTGATCAATACGTGGGGAAGTAGCAAGCTCCCTGCCTTAGATCTTCCAGCTTGTGAACATGGTGCCTTTCAGTATTTATCTGGGATTTCCTTGATTTATCATCAATAATATTTTATTAACATATGTAATCATTTAGCTGGTGTGTGCACATGTGCCGTGGTGTGGGTGTGGAGGCCCCAGGGAAGCTTGAGGGAGCTGGTTCTCTCTTCCACCAGAAGGGTCGTCAGGGATAGCAAACCTAAGGCTTGGGGCAGCATGCATCTCCATCTGCTGAGTTTTCTTTCCACGCCTCATCAGACAAGTTCTAACATGCAGTGTATGGACGCTGTGCATCTTGTAACTACTCTTGGTGCCCGTGGCACGTGTCTTTCATCCGCATGTTGGTGACTAATAACCAGGACTATGTGCGGAACTTCTGTAAAGCTTGCTGAGCTCACTCGTGATAGAAACGGTGAGGGTAAATGCTGTGACGTTTTTCCACAGAGACAATCACAGCAGTTGCGAGTGCAGACCCTTCCACTTGGTCACTGCTGATCTGGGCCTTTTGTTCTTTTTGGTGCCTGTATGGAGTGGGCAGAATCCCCCTACAGCATTAAGTGGGGGTTATGAGAGCAGAGATCCCTATTTGGAGCAAGATTGAAGTAGGGACGGGCACATCTAGACACCTTCAGCTATGGTGATAGCAGAAGGGTTTTACAAATATCCCACAGCATTGAGGAAATAGCCATCTATTTCTAACTTACTGAAAGGGTTTGTAGTTCTGAATGACACTGGATTTTTGTTGTATCAATGCCAATTCTACATCAGTTAGCATTATAGGGTGATGTTTGTTCTTTGTCTTAATAGTCTGATGGGGAAATTTGATTTTCAAATTCTGAGCCATCCTTGAATAACATCCTGCAGCCACCCTTCTACTCTCCGTCTTTGACTTGCGTGTTAAATCCACACACATGAAGGTGGTTGCTGACACACTAAACTCCTCATGTCATCATCCTATCGTGTATTTTCCTGTTGGTTTTTCTGGTCCTCTGTATGCTGTGTCTCTTTTGTTGACCATGTAGGAGGTGCTGAAGCAGGTTTTAAGCAGTCTACCCTGACCTGGCCCTACTATTTGGAATGTGTCTCTTGGCTGCTTTGTGATGATACTCTCCGTGTTAGATTATGTGCGTCAGTCTTTCTCCGTGGT
This sequence comes from Ellobius talpinus, assembly GCA_001685095.1. Classification (NCBI taxonomy): domain Eukaryota; kingdom Metazoa; phylum Chordata; class Mammalia; order Rodentia; family Cricetidae; genus Ellobius; species Ellobius talpinus. Next base: position 12,800 of record LOJH01018948.1, on the reverse strand, counting down.
GCCTGTTTCACCGTTGTGCATAAGGAAACCTCGCCTCCATTAAGGTTCCTTTCTCTTGCTCTCTGAGATGTGAATGTATAGCAACGTGTCTGGAAAACACTGTTGCTCTTGATACACATCTTGTCATCTACGAAGCTGAAGCTAGAGATTCACACAATTGAGTCCCAAACAAACACATCCCACCAAGTTTTAAGTATTTGGGCTATATTCACGGCTATTCTGGGGTGCACGTGGTCCATAGGCCACAAGTTGGACATATAGGACACAACTTCAGGGTGTATTAAAATATTAATCAGTATAGATATCAGGCAGCCTTAGTGTATTTGTTTTAACCATGAAATCTGATATTTCAGAAACTCTAGGAAAAGCTAAGCTGACCATAAGCCCTTGTGATTCTCCTCTCCCATTATCCCCTCTTCCTTCCTCGTTACCCAAGCTCATTGCTTTACCATTGCTAATTCTCTGAAGAACTACCATCTGCAAGTCTTTGGCAGTGCAATTAACACCACGTCCTGCCAGCTTTCCTGTCTCTGGAGAGTGTTTTGGTTCCCCATTACTACCAAGGGATGGTCTTCCTGTACGCCAGACTCCAGAGCAGCAGTGCTCCTCCTCCAGAAATGTAAAGATACCTTGCTGCCTCCATCTGTGGTTTCAGCTATGTGCTGAGAGAGAGCTTTTTCATCAGTGCCTAAGGAAACAGATTAAACGCTGTTGAAAGAATACCTGGGGAAAGAAAAAGAGAAAAGGAAAAGAGACAAGACTTAAAAAGTTTCTGAGAAACATTACTATATTGAGAACAAACTTTAAAAATTTTGATGGTTGCACATTGTCAAACCCTTATCATCACCCACAATATATTTACACACAATAAATATATCAATGATGCAAAACAATGGGACAGGGGAAAAGACACTCAATGAAACAGACTCAGAAATGACATGCATTCTTTCTTAAATGAATGGACCTGGACAGTAGAACTTAATTTCAGATAAGATCACACGTACTTAAAGAACTAGACATAATGAAGGATACTAAGATCGAGTCTTAAAGTATAATAAAATCTCAAAGAAACCGCATTATCTTAGATTAAAGATTAATGGGCTCAGGAAACTCCGGGAATAGGGAGGAAGAAAGACGGTAAGAGCGAGAGGAACGGAGGACAAAGGTCTTCTAAGTCACCATGATCAAAGCCCACATGAACGCAGAGAGACGGAGTTAGCATGCACAGGGCTGGCGGGGTCTGTACCAGGTCCTTCACCAGGTATAAATTATGGCTACGACTTCAGTGTTCTTATGGGATTTCTGAGTGTTTGAGTGTGTGGGTCTCCAATTCTTGTGCTTTTTCTTGGCCCCCTTTTCCTGCTGTCTGTTAGTTTTGCCTAATCGGATGTATTAGTTTTGTTTTATATATTATATTAATTGTATGATTATATTGCGCTATGTAATGTTATAATCTATTAGAAGCCTGTTTGCTTTCTAACAAGAGACAGAGAGGGAGTGCATCCAGATGGGGGGGTTGGGAGAAAATGGGAGGAGTACAAGGAGAGGAAACCGCTATCAGGATATATGGTGCGAGAAAAAAAAATCAACTTTCAATAAAAGAAAAAAGTGAGGAAATTTATAAATAAAAATTAAATGAATGCCATGAAATAGAAGATTAGATATTATAAAAGAAAAGCTAGTCCATCTTGAAGGCACATCGACAACCGAAAGTGAAACACAAAGAGGAAATAGAATGTGCTAAAAATACAAAGAGAATCAGGAGTCTGTGGTTCCCCCCAGCTAGCAAGAAACAAAGATGATTTTCAACAGGCTTCTTCTGAAAACAGCACTAGATGGAAGACTTTGGTGAGGAGCACAAAAAAGAAAGAGGAAAATGTAAGTATGAAAGAATGATTTCTTGCTTGTGTGTGCATGTGTCTTGCTTCAAGATTTTGGGTCAATATAGAATCTATACCAACAAAATTAGCCTCCAAAAAGTCATCAATGATGAAGCAAATACTTCCTCAGTCATGTAAGATGAAATAATTTGTTATCAGCTCAGCTATTCTGCAGAAAACATTATGTAAATCCTGCACAGGGAAGAAATGACCCCATTTGGAACAATGGGTATGTCCCAAGTAACTTTTTATGTGTGTGAGGCCATATAGTCCCTTGTGGTAGAAGGGATCCCTGTACACTGTGGCAATTTTGCAGAAAGCTTGGAGTCTATTCATCATTGTAAATGATAACTATACAAATAAGTATAAAAGAATATGCCTCCTATTATTTAAATCCCTTTACAAGGTATTTGCATCCTTAAGGCAAACATAATAATTTAGGAATAACGTATTTGACTATATTACCACAAGGCAGAGAGGGAAAATAAATTTATAGTTTTATAAAGTTCTGTATATATATATGCACACAGACACATATGCATGTATAAGAGATTAAATGTGGACACAGTATACATGTGTATGTGGATATGTGTATACATGTGTGTATATGAGTGCGAAGGCTAGGGACTGACATTTCTTTTCTCAGGAGCCATCCACATTTAATTATGAATAAAGTCTATCCCTGGGACCCAGGGAACACAGGTTAGGCTAGAGTTTCTAGGCTAGTGTCTAGGGAGCTGCAGAAATACACACATCTCCATCTCCACAATGTTAGGATTGCAAGCACAAGTCACTGGGATATGCCTTTTATGTGGGTGCTGGGGACCAGTTTTCAGGCCGCAAGTTTGCCTAGTAAGCACTTTCCTGCCTGGGCTGTCTCCTCAGTCTCTATGAAATTCTTATGCCACATATGAAATAAAAAATACCACTTGAAGAACATTGTATACTATAAATAATTTTACTGTACATTCAAATACAACAAAGTATCACAGCTCGCAAATCAACAGAAGACATAAAATGTAATAATAAAATGCTCAAATAGTCCAAAGACAACAGAAAAAGACAAGGAAACTGTACAAAAGTGTATGACATTTCAGGAGATGACTACCAATATAATAGAATTTCAAACACACTGCATCAACCATTACATTAAGTATAAACTATCTAAATACTCATCTAAATACTCTAAAAGACAGAGATTGTCATATGGGCTTTATACAACCTCCTCTAGCTATGTTCTACCAATAAAAGAAACTATAGGATAAGCATGATAAAATGATGATACGTGAGATTAAAGCTTAACAACTGGAAAATAATATACAAACCATGATCCGTTAAAATACGGATAATGTGCTGGAGAGATGGCTCACAGTTAGGAGCAGTTGCTGCTCTTGCAAATGACCCAGATTCAGTTCCCAGCACCAAGAGAGCAGCTCACCACTGCCTGTGACTCTGGTTATAGAGGATCCTATGACCTCTGACTCCGTGGGCATTTGCATCCCCATGGTTCACAGAAACTCATACAGGTTCACACGTGTATGTCATCTCATCATAATAAAATCAATTCATACAGAGTATGGAAAGTTTTATAAGTCCAATAACAGATTCAAATACACCATGCAGATACTGACAACGCAGCAGGGAAAACTGGCAAGTTAAAAATCCAAGTGTGGTTCCTACTCATCATTAGAAAGCCTGGAGCTGACTGCATGCGGTGTTACCAAGTCAAACAGAAACACAAGCATCCAGCTTTGAACACTCTTAAAAAGACAGCACGAATTCTTCAAAAACATTTTAGCAAGTTACACAGGAAAAGAATAATTCAGATCAATCTAATTTTGAAGATACTATGATAATACACACAAAGTTATCAGGGTCAAGAAAAGTACTTAAAACTGATTGAAGAAGTAACTCAGTCTATTCTGATTCCAGGACGCAGTATATTCAAAGTGAGTTGCTTTTCTGTATAGCAGCAACACAGACTGGAAATTTAAGTGTGAAAGGTACAAATGTTTGCAAGAACATCAAAATATATAATACTTACGAATCCCTCTTCCAAGAGATACAAAAGAACGGTACACAAGAATCTATAAGGCATTGATATGAAAACTGAAGGTGCCAACAAGAGGCCTACAATTTTATTCAAAGCCCCCACAGTGTTCTGCATAAATTGCCTCTCCTACTACATATTTTTGTTTGCTTGTTTATTTGTTGTTTTGTTTTTCAAGAAAGGGTTTCTCTGTGAAACAGTCCTGGCTCTCCTAGAACTCACTCTGTAGACCACACTGGCATTGAGCTGACAGAGATCCCTCTGCCTGGGCCTCTGCCTCCCAAATGCTGGGATTAAAGGTGTGACCACCACTACCCGGCCCTACTGCATCTTTTTGAAGCAAGCCATTTCAGATAGGTAATAGATCAATGGAAGAGAGAGAGCCAGGAAATGAATAGAGACAAGTACTGCCAAATGAACTTTGAAAATGTAATAAGGAAATCCTATAAAAAGTTAATTTTTTTCTAATAAACAGTACAAGAAAATGAAAAAACTAATTTCCAGTGTACTTAAGAAATACTTTGACTATAGAGAGAAATTAAACTCCAGTGGATCATGAACTTAAATATAAAACCCAAAACTACAAAAGTCTCCAGAAGAAAATATAAAGGAACCCTTTGAACCTTTGGGAGCTAAGGAAGTATTTTCCCCTATGTCTTTAATCTCAGTGCCAAAAACAGGGTCCATAAGAGGGAAAAAAACTTGTCAGTCAGATTCATGAAAATTAAGAACTTCTGGCCTTCACAACGCATCCTTTGGAGAGCTACGAGATAAGATACAGGCTAGGGGTAGAATCCTTGCAAACTGTAAAACTCATAAAGGGCTTACATCTAGAACATTCTAATGATTCCCCATCCTCCTGAAATCAATTATAAGGAAACAAATGATCTGATTTAAAATAATATAAAAGGATTCTACAAACACTTTGGTAAAGACACACAATTATCCAAAAGGTCCACACAAGGACCTCTGACAATGGTCATTGAGAAGACACAAATTAAAACCACAAGCAGAATTGGCCACACTGTTAGAAAGCCTGAAGCTGGCTGGACGCAGTGTTCCCATCTACACACAACATCTTCCTAAATCAGTTTTGAACACTCTTAAAAGTCAATCATTTAGCTAGAGATGACTCAGCAGCAGATCAAAGAGCTTGCCGGACAACCCGGCTGTGGCACCCAGAATCCGTGGAAGAGAGCGGGGACGGGATGGAGCAATTGTTCAATCCCAGAACTCCTACAGTGAGATCAGAAACACAGACGAGAGAGTCTAGCCCGGAGTCTGTAGCAACGAGGTCCCGGGAAAGCGAGCCTGGATTCCAAATATTTTCCTCTAACCTCCACGTGAGTACTTGCACCCCCTTGGATTCCGGAGAGACATAAAAAATATTTTTAAAAGTCAATTATTCACTTCCTCATGGCCGAACATCCTTGAATAATTTACCTAAGATAAACGGCACCATGCACCCGCTAAAAATCCAGAGGTGCATGTTTGTAGTGTTGTCAAAAACTGGGTACCACTCAGTGGTCTACCAGCTGGAAGATGGTAAGGAGTTGTGTTGCAATGAAGGCTACACAGCAACAAAAAAAGGAAAAAATCCCCAAAAGGGACACCCAAACCTGAGTCTCAAATGCAATATGCTGAGAGAAAAGAAGCCACTCACAAAAATGTCGTGTATTACACATTATTTATTTGATGTTCCCAAATGGTGGCGCTCACAGAGGCGCCAGGGCTCTTGAAGGAGGAATGAAGTTTTGGGAAAGACACGTGTGCCTCTAAAGTCATGAAACTTTACACACAAGAGAATCTGGCATGATAGCTCAATAGACGTCACTTTTAGAATCAAAATCAAAGGGTGACTGAGAGTTCCAGCTGCCCTGCCTCTACCCTTCTGTCATTGCTCTGTGTGTGAATTGTAAGTTGGGTAGCAGTAGCTATGTTTTCCCGATCACTGGAACAGCTCCACAGGCTCTCGCCTCGGCCCAGGAAAGCCCGTGTGCCGCCCGTCACTCCAACCCTCTCTGCTGATTCCCTTGTCTTGTTTGTCTCTCACCATTTCCCACTACGGAGAGCTGCAGCGGTGTCCCCTGGATTCTGACCTGTGTGGCTGCCCCTCTAGCTTTTAACCTGCAGTGTGAGTGAGACCATTGTTCATTTAACCCCGGCTCCGCCGATCGGTTCCTTCTGTCCTTTCCAGTGACCCTGACGCCACAGGTGCCATTTGATCCTCACCTTGGGTACTGCAGGGCTCATGCTAACTTCCCTGCTCCCGTCCTTAGCACTTGGGCCACTGGTGGTGGGGAATTCCATAGTCTTCCAGGTGCCAGCTGCTGAGATCAGCTTGGGAAAAGTATGGCCCCACAATCCTCTGGCAGCGTCCATTCGGTAGTTCATTCCCCAGCCTGATCATCTGGGTAATTTTTGCTGGAGAAATTTGGGGTATTCTCCGACTCATTTTCAGCATGCCAGAAGCAAACCCGAACCTCTGTCCGTTCCCCTTCTGCCAAGTCTTACCTCAGTCCCTCTGAGTTCTCAGACATAAAACATCTCCCAGATGGAAACCGAATCTATACCCATGGGCTCTTGGCCAGGTCTCTATGAGTTCCCTGTGCGTTTCCACTCCGGCCAAACTCACAGCCTTCTTAGGACCTGGAAGCTAGGCACGGAGGGAGAACAGTGAAATCCAGCTGATTGCGAGCTGCTCCACTCCTTTGGGATCCTCCATGCCAGGAGGAAGTGGAAAATGAAGTCACAGGTGATGCGGAGAGAAAGGCAGTGCCCGGAACTGAAAGTGTCTTAAGATTCTCCCGAAGTGTGTGGAACAGCTGCTCCGTCAGAAATTGCAGGAAGTTGAGTGTGTTTGGTTTGGTCAGGCTGCTCCTCGTGGGGACATAATTCATCCAAACCACAGTGGTCTTCAGACATCTCGTGGTAGAGTTCTTTGGACTCTGGATCATGCATCCTGGCCCAAGTGCTGGATGGGACCTGGTCTCATATCAGGGTTTCTCTGGGGAATAAGATGCATTCCTAAGACAAGGAAACAGTGCCCCATTCCTGCTGAGTTAGCATGTTTTAAAAGATTGAAGCCAGATCATTGGATATGTATTTTGGTGGTGTGTGTGGTGCTTGTATGTTATCTGTGTGTGTGTGTGGTATGTGGTGTGTGTGTGGTGTTTGTATGGTGTGTGTGCATGTGTGTGTGGTAAGTGGTATGTGTGCGCATGTGAGTATGGTTTGTATGTAGGGTGTTTAAATGGTATCTGTGGGGGGGGATGTGGTGCATGTGTATGTGTGTGTGGTTTGTGTGTGGGGAGGTGTTTGCACGCTCTCTGTGTGTAGTATGTGGCGTATGTGTGTGGTATTTGAGTGTGTGATGTGTAGTGTGTGTGGTATTTGTATAGTATCTGAGTGTGCGTGATACATGGTATGTGTGTTGTGTGGTATGTGGTGTAAGTGCGTGTGGTTGTGCACATGGAGGGTTGTGGTTTGTGTGTATGGGTGTTTGTATGGTATCTGTGTGTGAGACATGTGGTATGTGTGGGTGTGTGATGTTTGTATGGTATCTTTGTGGTATGCAGTGTGAATGGTATGTGGTGTGTGTGTGGTGTTTGTACGATATCTGTGTGTGTGGTATGTGGTGTGTATGTGTGTGTGGTATGTGGTGTGTGTGTGGTGTTTATATGGTATCTGTGTGTGGCATGTGGTGTGTGTGTGTTGTATGTGGTATGTGGTGTGTGTAATATGTGGTATGTGGTGTGGGGGGTATGTGGTATATGTGTGTGTATAGTATGTGGTGTGTGTGCATTGTATGTGGTATGTGGTGTGTGGTATGTGGTATATGTAGTATGTGGTATGTAGTGTGTGTGGTATGTGGTGTGTGTGTAATATGTGGTATATGTGTGTAGTATGGGGTGGGTGTGTGTGTAGCATGTGGTATGTGGTGTGTATTGCTGCTCATTGTTTTGGAATTGCTACTTCTCACCAAAATATCATAGGAAATGGATTCTAAAACAAAGAAAATTCTTAATTATATCTTTTCTTTAATCAGCCCAAATTATGACAAGACAATGTTCTCATCACAACATCACCGATAACTGCAGTCCTCGAACGCATCTCAGGTGGAATTCCGGTCTGTCACCTGCACAGCAGGCACGATCTGTCTAGAACCAGGACCAGTGCTGAGCTTGGGCTTAGAGTCAGAAACTCTGTAAAATTTTTTAATTGTGGCAGTTGCTCATGATTTTTGGGTCCTGGTTACTTTGGTCACGGACCTGGGTGCACCACTTTGCCTTCCTTGCTGGCCGGAGGAACAAGCTGACAGCCAAGAGTAAGACCCTTCACCTACACAGACTGCTGACTCCACAGAGAACCCTCTGCAATATGTGTACAAAAAAACATCCAGAACTCTGACCACTATGGAAAAGGACAGGGCAAGTCTGTAATTTTAAAATGGTAATATAATGGTTTGCACATGCATGCTTGTATAATAGGACATATGCTGAGATATGGGATGTGTGTAACTCATATTGAGAGTAATGTAGACTTGGGAAAATACATGTGTGTGATGTATTTTATTGAGATTGTAGATCCTGGTGGTATTTGAATATTAAAGCTGAAATGGCAGAGGGTCCATTTTTTTAAATAAATACTAATACTTGAACAGTCATTTACATCCAGCTACTAAACAGAGAACAGCTCAAAACCCTGGAATGTGTGCAGCCCTAAGGATTCAGAAGGCAGGATCTGGGACTCTGGCCATGCTCCACTCCCAGCCTTTCATGGTCAGGAGTGGGTCTCCGCACAGAGCCTGGAGCTGGGAATGCCTGGGACCTGCCTCTCTTGTCCTCAGCTTACGAGGTTTGAAAACTCTTCATTCGGTCATTACCAACCATTTGTTCCTTGTTTGTCCAGGCTTGGTGGCAGAGTCTCCTTCTTTTCCATGTCCTGGAATCATTTTAGTTGAGGATGGCAATAGTCCCTGTATGGGGGTCTCCAAACCGCACCCAAGAACATCCAGATCGCAGAACGATGCTGCGCAATCATGCACACTTGCCCTGATTTCAACCATTAGTTTCCAGAAGGCAGGAAACATGTTCTTTTGCACATGGAAAGCTCCAGAACTTTCAAATGGCAAAATAATTAAAGAATTATTATTTTAACAAAGTCTTAAATAAAGACAAAACCGCCTGAAAGTGCCTTGTCCCGCACTCTCCAGCATGGACTAGTGTGTATGCTTGTGCCTGTTGCTGTTTTAGACAGAGCCACTCACTTTTCCACTCACTTCAGACAAAGGGAAGGCTTAAGCTATCATGATGTTGCTTTTCCTGCCTCACCACGATTCAAATCAATAGGAGGCAGGGTCTCTAGAAAGGGGGCAATAACTAGAGAGTGTTGTGAACCTATAGAATTGAGAGATATTTAGGGATCACCAGAATCATTCACTACAAAAACACCACAGATCTCCCCCATCTGAAGACACTCCTGGGGTTAGAGAGACGGTCCAATGGGCAAAGGTGCTTGCTATGCAAGCACAAGGACCTAAGGATGGATCTCCAAAACTTCCGAAAAGCCAGGCATGGCAGCACATGCCAGAACCCCACATAGGAGAGGGAGACTAGAGACTCCCAGGGGATCATTTACCAGCCAATCTAGACAAATGGGTGAGCTTCAAGTTTAATGAGAGATCCTGTCTCAAAAAATAAGGTGAAGAAGACACTGAAAATTGACCTCACTCACACACACACACACAAAACATATGCATGCACACACACATATGCATACACATATATACATACACATGTACATACACACATATGCATGCATACAAATATATATGCATGCACACACATATGTATGCACACATACACACATATGTATGCACACACATATGCATGTACACACATACATGTGTGTGTGCCTGCACATACTCCATACACCACACCAAAATTATTAATTAATTAAAATGGTAAATAAATAAAAGATGCACATGAAATGGCCATTACTGAGACCTACAAGGATATCTGTGTAGAAAGATGAACTAGAATTCTGTTTTCAGCTCTAGCGCCCACCCACCACTCTTAAGCTTGTGTGTTTCAGCTATCACAGACTCAGAAGGGGTGCAGGTTGTCCCTCTGTGCAGTGAGTATCCTGCCCCGTGAACTCCTCCTGTTCACCATATGAAAACGAACGGTGTGTCTGTGGGAGATGAGGAGCTGCCCGTGGCAGGAGGCTCCAGATCTCCATCTGGAATCCAGTATTTGAGTTGGATATTCTTAATTAGTGAACTGGGACATCACATCCCTTGGTGCGAATCCCATTCTAACCATGGAGTCATCTGGCGTTCCATCCTCTGTACGAGCTCCCTTCTTGTCAGTGTTGGATGTTGTTTTTGGAGACGTTGTCTGTGTATGTATAAGGAGTGTGCCTCTCCTGACTGTATTTACCATAGCACCCGAGGGCCGCTTTGTGTCTTTAGTCTGTGCAGGGCATTCAAGGCCTTTGACCTCCACTTAACCTCCTCTTGATGCTACAGGTTCTCCTTCCCACACTTCCCTATAAGCTTGTAAATTTACCAGTACGGGGGAGGGGGGGCCGCACTGGGCAACTCAGTAAGAAAGGGGCGCTAATTGCTTTGCTGTCCACTAGGAGTCAAAAATTCACCTGCTCTGTCTTTCTTTTGTGATTGGCTATTAGGGGTGGATCTGAGATAAGTTAGTGGTAAATATCATTAAAAAGCATTGCATGAGAGTCTCAAAGAATTAATATATATATTAATTATTATACATCTAGAGTACATACACACATGCACACATGCACACACACATATTAAAAAGGCCAACTCCCTTAATGAATGGGTGATCATGAACACGTGTCTGGCCTGCTATCCTGAAGGCTTCAGGCAGCAGCCAGTCCGGGTGTTTTGGGTAGTGGTAAAAACTCCTAGAATTTTGCTCTTCTAACACTCGAGCAAAGTGTCTCACTTTCCCTTCAATGTTAGAAGTAAGCACAAGAAGATGCTAACTCAATTAGGGGGAGGAGGAGGCAGAAAATAATGCTCGGAACTCAAACATGCAGGAATGACACCACTCACAAAGCAGTCATTAAACTCCAAGGCAAACATTTGCTCTGGAAAGGTGGCATCAGTGTTGACTGGCCACCTTCCTCACAAAAGGCAAACCAGTCACTTTGGAGCCAAGACAGAAAGGCTGAAGTCTCATGTGATCGCTTGGCACAAAACATGGCTGTACCTCATTTGAAATCTAAACCATGACATAACCAAAGCCCGGCTCCATGTTTCATCTCTGCTTTGTCTCAAAGGACATTCTCTGCCCTGGAAGCTCCTGGATGGCCGGTGTCCTGGTCTTGCCCTGGGTGTTCACAGTGTTTCCTGACATGTTTCAGGGGGGTCTCAACCCCCTTTCTGAAACACAGGGAGGAGCTAGGTGCTGTCTCCTCCTCTGTGCTCCTCCCCGCTGCTTTGCTCATTCCTTCATTTGTCTGCAGCACTGCTGCCCGCCTCTCTATGGTGGTGACAGCAATGGTGCCCAGGCTTCTCAGGCTCCCCACTCATCCCATGCAAAGCCTGGTTTCCTCGCATGGACCTCTAATCTCACCAACTCATTTTGGCAGACAGGCAAGCGGAATCCCCATCCTTCAGGTGAGTCCAAACATGGGTGCAGCACCAAAACCACTGTGGCAGATGAGATAGACTAGTCTCTCTGCTTTATTCCTCTTGATGTTTGAGAGAAGGAATCAACTTCCAGATTTGGTACAAAGTCCTTTAAAGGTCTTGAAAGAGCAATAAAGTATTCAATTGCCCCTTACCAGAATCATCCTAACCTTAGGCCCAACATACTGGACTGTCTCATAGAAAGCTGAGTCTGTGAGCAGACAATCATGCTATGGAGTTGCTGCTCCAATTCTGTCCCCTTCTTCCCCTGGCAGAAGGAGCCACAGGAAGTTAACCCGCCTGGAAATCACAAGAGAAGATGCAGTGCCTCCTGCAGAGTCTCCATCTCAGGGAGTTAGAGCCAAGTGTGTATTCATTTACCCTCCCTGCGAGCGATGAAAATTGGGCAGCGTTACTTTAGCACTTAGTTTTGCTCGTATTATTTTAGTTTCTCCTTTTCATAGGCAGGTATCTCTACATAACCCAGACTGGTTTCCAACTGTAGATTTTTCTGCCTCAGCCTCCTGAGTGCTGGAATGATAGGTCTGAGCCACCATCTCAGCTTTAAAAACGTTTCCTTTAGCCTTTCTGAGGAAGTTGAAGGCCCCTCATCCACTGACTGGCCTGGATGATGGCTCAGATGATGACAAAGGAGGGACAGCTGCATTTTCATCTTCTGTTTTGTCTCTTTTTGTTCTGATTTTTGAGACAGGGACTCACGTGATAGTGTAATCTGGCCTGGAATTCATAATGTAGCCCAGGATAGCTTGGACTCAGCAAGGCTTCTTTCTGTCTGGGCCTTTCAAATGCTGGGATTATAGGTATGAGCCATCACACCTGACTTTGCATTTCACTTTTTATAATGCTTTAAAACTCATTAACGGCATTGTATAACTAGAGTGAACTTGATTTGTTTCAAGATGCAACTCATTGGCAACTTTAATCAAACTGAGAATAAAGACTAAATTAAGCGTGAGTGAGACGTTAAAAGTTCTTCTACATAAATTCATTTGGGACTGAAAACAAAGAAGCTTCTTAATGATGAAGATGCTAGGCTGCTTGTTTGGTGGGTTGGTTAGTTGGCTGGTGGGGTGGTTGGTGGGTTGGTTGCCCGTTGGCTGGCTGACTTGTTGGTGAACTGTTTAATTGCTTGGTGGGATGGTTGATTGGATAACTAATTAGTTGGTGGGTTGCTTGGTTA
>LOJH01018947.1:0-14621 GCA_001685095.1 Ellobius talpinus | reverse complement strand
GATCCGCCTGCCTCTGCCTCCTGAGTGCTGGGATTTAAGGCGTGTGCCACCACCACCTGGCCCCTTATAGTCTCTCTTTGTTGTCTTATAATTTAATGTTTTAGTCTTTTTTTCCTTTGACACATTGCTAGTTATTTGTAAATTTTATCAGATTTTTTTCAAAGGATCTGTTTTTCTTTCTTTTATTTCTATTTTTCGTTTGGTTGATATGTTCTTTATTGTTTCTTTGGTTCTTGCATTGGTTTAGTTTCTTTGTTGCATATGTGCATGTTTGTGTGTATGATGCACCAAATGTGGTACATGTGCACATATGAATTATTCTTGTCTGGATTACCCATATGAAATCTGAGGTCATTAGAAGCCCATGTTCTTTTTTCTATATGTTTAAATGTGAAGCGTGTCTCTAAATTACACCAGCAGGCAACAGATGGTCGTATTTGGTCATTTTGTTTTCCATTAGTTAAAGTACTTTCTAATTTATCTTTCTCAATTTTTTATGAAGACTTGTGGATTTTTTTTGATAGTGTGGTGTTTACTTCTCAAATATTTGGAGGTTTCTCAGACACACTTTATTACTTATTTGAAAGTTATTATGACTTAAGTTGTTATTTCAGTTCCAGTGTATCTTCAAGCTTTTTGTGTGTTGTGGAGTATGATGTGTCATGATAATCAACCCAAATACATTTAGAAAGAATGTGTGTTTGCTTTTGTTCCATCTTCTGTATACCTGCTGATAGTCTAACACTTTTCCTGTGAATTGTTGAGAAATGACTGTTTGTATTTTAGACTATAGCTGTAGATTTTTACTCTTTTAGTTCTCCCATTCTTTTCAAACAAGCTCTTAAATTAGGCACAAAATATTTAGAATGCTTGTTACCTTAATGGATTGACTCTTTTATAATTGTCGTTATCCCAGGTAATAGTCTTGCCTGAAAGTAAAATGAATGGGTTTCTTGTAGGCAGCATGTAGTTGAGTCTGGTCTTTCTTTCTTTTCTTCTTTTTTTCTTTCTTTCTTGAGACAGGGTCTCACTATGCAGTCCCAACTGACTTGAACCTGTAAATCCCAGCACTTAGGAGGCAGAGAGGCCAGAAGATCTCTGGGAGTTCAAGCCCAGCCTGGTCTACAGAACGAGTTCCAGGACTGGCTCCATAACTACTGGGAAGCTCTGTCTTGCACCCCCACCAAAAAAAAAACTCTAAAGTTGGTGTGTGTATTGGCCAAGGGGCAGAGATGTATGCCAGGTTAAAAAAAACAACTTGCAGAAATTGATTCTCTTCTTTTACCATATGGGTCCTGGAGGTCAAACTCAGGTCATTAGGTTTGACAGCAAGCACCTTTTCCTGCTGAGCTATCTTGCTGGCCCTGAAAGGTATTTTCAAAATAAAGAAAAATATGTTTTATTCTTTCTAGTGTTTTTGATTACTTTGTGCAGGTTTCCTGTAATTGTGATGAATTTTTATGCCTTTAGAAGGGACCTCAGTTTGTTTGTTTGTTTGTTTGGGGTACAGGGTCTCTTGTGTAGCCCTGGCCATACCATTATGTATGTATAACTCACTATGCATGGTGGAAGGAGAGAACCTGCAGGTTGTCCTCTGCTTCATACACATGCAGTAGTGGCTTTGCCCATGCACCTACACACACAATAAATGAATAAGTAAATATAATTAAAGTTTTTTAGACATTCATCCATTATTTTTTCCTCAGGCATTGCTTTGTGTTTCCTATTCTGTTTCTCCTTTTGAGATCTAAATGCTATGTTTATACTTTAGTCTGATTGGGGTTTCCCATACTTTAAGAACGCACTATTCGTTGGTTTGTTGGAAATGGTTATTCTCTTAATGTTTTATTTTGATAACAGTTTTTGTAGCATCTTCAAAAGCCAGCTTTTCTTAACTTATCCTGCCTACCTTTTACCTCTGAGCTTTTACCTTTCTCTGTTTTCATATTTCTTCTCTTTCCTTTTTTTTTTTTGGAGGGGCAGGTTTTGAGACAGGGTTTTTTCTATGTAGCTTTGGAGCCTGTCCTGAAACTAGCTATTGTAGACCAGGCTGGCCTTGAACTCACAGAGATCCANTGCCTCTGCCTCCTGAGTGCTGGGATTAAAGGTGTGCGCCACCACCACCTGGCCTTTCCTTCTTATTTCATGTCTGGCTGTATGGCTGGGTGACTGGCCCCTTCTTTTCTCACTCTTCCATCTTCTCTTTCCAGAGTTCTGCTCCTGTTCTCTCTGCCTGCCAGCCCCTCCTATCCTTTCTCCTGCCTAGTTATTCTCCATTCTGCTCATTATTATTAGACCAATCAGGTATTTTCAACAGACAAGGTAATACAGCTTCATAGAGTTAAACAAATGCGACATAAAAGAATGCGACACATCTTTGCATCATTAAACAAACATTCCACAGCATAAATAAATGTAACACATCTTTAACTAGTGTTCCACAACACATTGCCACAAGGCCTCTGTCAGCTCCAGGCCTCGGGTTTCTGCTACACAACCAATAATGGGCTCCAATGGGGCTCCTCTTGGATATCCTGTTGTTGTCCTGTGTCATGGGGATCCTATTGTTTTGGATCTGTAGGTTCATCCCCTTCACATGCTCCAACAGTTAATAGACTATGTGGATACTGGGGTAGGCCATCTTGTAGCCCTGGTTCTGGGCCTGGGTAGTAGCTGGGTTGGTCAGCTCACTAGCTTTCCCTCATCCCTACTACCCAGATGAGCTCTCCAGCAATGTGTCGGCTAGTTCACCCAGTGCAGCCTACAGCAAGGAGCTGGACCAGTTCTGCTTTTGGGCCCTCAGAGTGAGTCTCCTTCACTGTCAACACCAGGGCCATCCCTACTGTTGTGCTTAGGCAAGGTGCAGGGCCCTCTCTCCTGATTTCTGTAGGGGACATACGAGGGAGGGAGGTCAGCTTTCCTGCTCTCATGCCCTCGGGGATGGCTCACGTGTGCCCCTAACAACACAGTCTGCTCTAATGTACCGCCTAGGTAGGGAGCAGGGCCTGCTCTTGAGTGTGCTGCAGCTGGTGTAGCACTGGAATAGTTCTCTCCCTCTGATGACCCTGGGGCCATCTCTGTCGCGGGTCACAGGTAGCAAGGGATGGAGGGGAGGGCATCTTTTCCTCACCTATGTTACCATATGGCAGATGGGGGCAATCAGCTCTGTTGCTCTAACACCCAAAGGGCTGGCTCACCTGCTTCGCCAACAACAGGGTCAGCTCTATTGTGCTGCCCATATGGGAAACAGAGGCTGCTTTCTCGTTCACTATAGCCAGTGGGGGGTCAGGGCTAGCTCTCCCACTCCTGTGACCTCAGGGCCACCTAGCTCTCTCATCTGTGACAAGTGGTAATGGGTGAGACAGGGAGAACATCTTTCTCTCACCCATACCACCACATGGTAGGCGAGAGGAAGCAGGGTCAGCTACCTTGTTCTCACACCCTCAGGGTTGGCTCACCTGCATCCCTGACCACAGGGTTAGCTCTAGTATGCTTCCCAGAGAAGGTGAACGCCTATGGAAAGGTGTAGGGCCATCTTTCCTGGGGGAAGGGGGTGAGCTCTCCCCTGAGGGGTTTGGCCAGTTTACTTGCTGTAGTATCAGGCAAGAGGCAGGGCCAGTGAGGGATGGGGCTGGCTCTGCACAGCATAGTTCCAATGACCCCATGTTAATCCAGGCAATGAACATCACCACAGACCCAGGCATGGACTTCAGCAGCAGCTTGGGCCCTGACATCCAAGCACCATGGCCCCAGTGGCAGCATGGCCCCAGGTGGCTAGCCAGACCCTGGCATCTGCAGAGCCCTTGGTGGCAACTGGAGCCACAGATACCACCCAGGACCCCAGCTATCACGGGGCCACAGATCCTGGCATGGCCCTATGCAGTGGCCTGTGACTGGATGACACCATGGTCCCTGGTGGCAGCATGGCCCTCGGATACCCTCATGGCCATAGGTTGCAGCCCAGATCCTGGGCATTTATGTGGCTTTTGGTGTCAGTACAAGCCACAGACATTACAGACCCCTGGTGTGGTAGGACCATGGACACAGACATGGTCCTAGGCAACAGCCTGAGCCAGGATGTCACCATGGTCCCAGATGGCAGCACAGGCCACCATCATCAAATGGCCCTCGGACACCAATATAGTCCCAGGTGGCCCCAGACCCCCAGCATGGGCATGGTTTTCAACTGTCTCAGGAGCCACAGACATCCACACAGACCCTGGCTGCAGCAGAGCCATGGACACAAACATGGCCCCAGTTGACAGCCCTAGTCACCCAATTGGCCTGACCCTGGCAGCATTACAACCGTCCCTCAGCCACCAACATGGACACAGGTTCCTTGCTGCCCAGACCCCTAGAATCCATGTGCGCCTTAACACTAACATGGGCCAGGGATATAAACACAGACCCCAGGCACAGTAGGACTATGGACCCAGACATGGTCCTTGACAGCCTGGGCTAGCTTGGCCCCAAGTGGCTGTGCACGCCACCCAGATTGGTGTGACTCCTGCAGCAGCACAACCCTCAGATACCAACGTGGCCCCAGGTGGCCCCTAGCCACAACAGGAGACACAGATAATCAACATAGCCTGCTTGGCTGCTCCAGGGCCACAGATCAATCCCAGTCATAGCCCCGGCCCTGATATCTCCCTGGACTCGGGTGGCCAGCTGGCCATTCATATCAGCTCATTCCTCACCACCCTCACCTCTCCTGATCTGCCTCTTCCTAGCCCACAAAGCACCCTCTCTTCCATATCCCTACCCTGGACTCTTTCACCACATTGACGCTCAGCTGCCCTCTTAGTAGGGTCACGGTGGCACTTGACTGAGTTGCCGCCCCAGCCACAAGGTATAGCATGGAGCCATTGTTTTTCCTCTCTCCCATATCTAGGCCTAGAGATCTGGCACCAGATGGGCTCCTGGTTAATTGTGACCCCTACAGACTCAGAAGTGGTGGGGGGAGTGGGCGCCATCTGTGACCACCAGTGAATCAGGCCTGAGTGGGGCCAGCGACTTCTGGTTATAACATCTGTTTCTATTACTGTGGTCAGAGAAGGAGGCCCATCCCATTTTGTCTTTTAGAAAAAGTAAAATCGATGTCTTTGTGGTCTAATAGCCTTCTTATTAAGTCTATATATTCATATGAGAGGGGCAGTGGGGCCTGGAATGGAGCCGTGGGCCTTTGTAGATGCAGGATAGATTGATTAGGTGAGTGCTCTGCCCTTAGATAGTGTTCTGTGCCTATCCTTATCCCCTATGGATCTTACTTTCTGTGCTGAGTTTCCAAGCCATAAGGTCTTCTGATTTTAAAGATACTTTAAAACATTTACCTTGAGTTTTTTTTAAGAACCACTCTTACAAATTCTGAATTTCTTTGATTATGGTAGAACTCTTGAGAATATATCCAGGGTACAAGGCACTTAATGGTCCTTACCAATTTAGAATAATTTGCATTTGACATCAAGAACTGGTCATGTCTGTTAACCCAGCACTTGGGAGGCTGATAGGAATTCAAGGCCAGATTTGACTTAAACATCGAGGCCTTGTTTTGAAAGGTGAGAAAAAGGAAGGAAGACTTACAGACTAGGACATAAAATTGATTTATTTTCAAATGTGATTGAAAGAATAATTTTTGGCTGATCTCTAGACAAATTTGATACCTATTCTTAGATGTTAAGAAATATCTAAATAATTATGTATAGTATATTTAAAATTCAAAACTATGTTTTAGCTGGGACTTTGGCTCAATGGTAAAACGCTTACCTAGCACTCACAAGACAAGCCTCTGGATTTGATTGCCAGCTCGAGAAAACAAAACTTACTACCCCCAACTTCACTGCTTTACAGCACCTCATTAAGTATATATATATTCCATTTATTCATTGTGTGTATTTGTGCATGTGCCACTCTGGACAACTTGCGTTGTCAGTTCCTTCGTCCTGCTGTTTGCTCCTGAAGATTGAACTAGGCTTAATGGCAATCACCTTTATCTTCCTAGCTGTCCCTCTAGCCCAATAATCTCTATTTTAAAGCCAAATTTTATATGCTTGTTTTTCTTCAGGCATTTAAACAGCTATTTAGAGGTAGTTACACTTTAATTGAGCTCATAGTCTGAGAGAAACTAGTTCTGTCGAGAAGGATTAGTGTCTGAGTAATATGTCCCGTAACTTCTGTTGTCAGGTCCGTAATTGGGAGTTCTGGGGAGAAAAACCAAGGACTCTTGCATATTGGGGGCTGGAATTCCAAAGCAGCTGTAACTGGCTTCAGTATAGACCTGGGAATTCAATTTCAAAGAATCCTGAAAATGTCATCCGAGTCACCTTTCCACTCTACCTTCACCAAAGCCTAGTCTCCAAGCCATAATTTGAAGGTGTTTTACTATATGAATATGGATGTGAGAATTTTTAAATGTTCTCTGTGGCCTTTCTAATTCTCACTGAATAGGTATAGCGGAGCTTGACCACAAATGCTTAGTTAGAAAACTTTCTGTTGAAATAGTTGCGTCTAGTTTGCAATAAAACATAAGAGACTCTAGTTAGATTTCTGATGTCTGTATTTTTCTGTGTTCTTATAATTTTTTCATTATAACTGCAAATGTTACTCTGCATTTGAAAACATAAAGTACTAAAAATTGCATTTTTATAAAAATTATCCTGTTAAAATTCAGTTATTAACACTCTGAAGTCTCCCTTGCTTTCTGGTTACATTGGTAGTGCCTGCATATCTCCTCACTACACGTTCTCATTGTGACAGAGCGTCCTCCCTGAGGAGCCAACACGTTAGCAGTCAGGTCTGTTATTGTTACTGTCAGTGAGCAGTTGCTGGGAATCTACATTTATATTTTTAAGTAAGATGGTCGAGCCAGCTTAATCGTTTTACAAAATCCCAACAGGAATTGGTTCAAGACGTAAAGGGGAAAAGTGATGACAAGTTTGTTTATCTTCAGACTTTTCCTTTTGCCCGAGAATTAATTTTGCCTCTGCTTAATTGCTTTACAGACAGGCAGTCTTGTAATGTTACACAACAGGGGCGGAAGGGAGGGGGGGAAGGAGCTGTGACTGTGTGGTGTGCATCTCAAGCCCCGTGCTAGACAGGGAGAGCAAACGAATAAGCAAGCTGGTTTGACCAGAAACAGAACTGCCTATGACAGATTAAGAGACAAGCAAGGCTTGGAATCCGAGAGCAAGCAGAGTGGAAATTTACTGCAGCTCTCTGTGAGTGTTCAAGTGATCATTTTCTGCTAACGTTTTCCGGTGGTAGCTGTTACTCTTCAGAGAGTCAGAGAGTCAAGACAGAATTGTGCAGTCTTTCTCCACCACACTTGAGTAGGAGGAGGCATCCTTTATTAAATGGAAGAGAAAGGCTACTTCATCTGAAGTGCTTTGACCCCGAGAAAAGAGCTGTCTTCAGCACCTCACCATGGCTCTACGTTTTGTTGCTTAGACACGCTGGGGAGTTTCTATAGCCCTTGGTGAGTAACAGCAAGGTTTTCTGTATTGGTTTGGGTTGAGGAAAGTGAATTAATAACAGATAATTGAGTTCTACAGCAATGCTTATATGTTAAATTGGACTGTTGCTTGTTTCTCTGCACGATGAACTGCTGTTACTAGGAGAGGTCCGGAAAAACAACAACTACAAAACAGTACTTCTCTGTTGCCTAAGGCACTTGAATCCTTACCAACTTTTCTGTGTCCTCCAAATATCTTATTTTGGAAATGGTTTTTTATTTACAGTTTCCAAAAATAGTGGCAGTTTCTGTTCTTCATGTTTTTCTATCAAGTGTTTGAAAATTTGGAAGTTATCTATCTATATATTGTCAGGAAATTTAAAGCTATTGCCATGGTGTTTGATATTATAAGTTATTATGAATTACATCCTTCTACCATAATTCAGCTTAAAGTATTGCTAGTATTAATTGAAAGTACATATAATTTAAATGTTAGATGCTACTATGAAACCCAAAGTAACACCTGATTTTTCCAAAGTTCTGTGAGAAAAATAAAAAGGAGATAATTTACCTATATAACTTATCATTGATGTAAGATGAATAAATATACATTTTTGAATTAAAAGAGTTATGCATTTTCTTCTTATAGTGATACTAAGTTCCCATATAGTTGGTCATGTAGCTCACTTGCAGAGAATATAACTAGAAGTATATGTGTAAAGAGCAAAGAAAGTAAATTCTTACTATGTTTATTTACATTCCAATAGATTTTGTATAATCTTTAAAAGGATATTGTATATTCTCTATAGCTGCATGTAGGTGTAGACATATGTGTTATATAAAAAGGTATGCATATAAAGTGTGTGATTATTCTCCTGTAGAAGGAAGTATATGTTGTTAACTATTAAATTGATTCATTGCATAAAGACAACTATTTTGAGCAAAGTTTCTATTCTACCCTGTGCTAGCCTCAAGAAATGTGTGCCTTTGGTTATTGATTCAAGTGAGTCTTTTAAGACAGAAAAAATTAATGAAAATGAAGACTCCTGCGGAAAGCCAGTAAACTCTGGGCAGGCGTAGAGCCTGGACATAGAACGGCTTGCTTTTTCCAATAGCTCCTCTGGTCTACATGTACAGAAGCCTGTAGAACAGGTTTTCTTTTGTGGCTTTTTTCCCCCTCCAGTTTGTTGATCTAACATATAAGAAGCAACTCAGTTGGCCTGTGGAAACTTCTGAACAAACTCTTACACAATTAAAGTCAGTACTTTTATTTCTTTACATAATCTCAATACTCCATCCTTAGATAGATGGAATTTACATTAAACTTGACAATCTTCTGGGGAAAATTGCTTTAGTAATTTGCTAGTGTTACCTAGTGATGTCACCATTTCTTAAGCACACAGTAATGTAAACATAGAGAGAAAGAGTATGTCATCACAGTTTACAAACACTTTATTTCAGGAGCTCATTTGTGAGCAGACTGCTGAGTGTAAGAGCCTGTTTCCCTGGGAAATCATTCATCAAGTGGCTGTTAGGTTTTTATTTTAGGCTGAGAATATAATTTATCCATGCTATAGAAAGACCATTGTCACCTTTTAAGAGACTAAAAAGTCAGTTCTAGTGCCAGAACCAAATGAGAAACAACCATGGAAAGGTGCTTATTTCTGCTACGTATCAATTCTTAAAAAACAGCAAGTATGATACAAAGTCAGTACATTTGGAAGGATGCTTAAATGGGATTCTTAGTTATTTCCAAAGTTGGTTTCAATTTTTATAGTGCCCAATCTAACATAGCTGTCAGAGATTTCTTTTGGTATACGAAACGTTCTAGCCTTTGCTTCTCTGTGTAGCAGTTCTGGAGCCCAGTACAGTGTGAGTAGCACACCGTAGGCACCTGATAAGAGTACCACCTGAGGACTGGCCTGTTTCTTTGGTCTGCATCAATGGAATGGAGAAGCTGGCTGTCTTAAAAATCCAAGTGTAGGGGGCCAGAGAGATGACTCAGAGGTTAAGAACACTGACTGTTCTTCCAGAGGTCCTGAGTTCAATTCCTAGCAACCACACAGTAGCTCACAACCATCTATAAGATTTGGTGCCCTCTTTTGGCCTGCAGGGATACATGGGGCAGACCACTGTATACATAATTAACAAATAAATCTTTTTTAAAAAATTTACAAATCCAGGTGTGGTAATACACTCCTGCAATATTAGTATTGGGGAGGTGAATATAGTATTCCAGTGCTTGCTATCCAGCTAGTCTTGCTGAATTGCCAAGCTGCTGAGCTCCATGTTCAATTAGATATCCTGTCTTAGTAAAATAAGGTGGAGAGAAATAGAGGAAGACGCTTAACATTAACCTCTGGCCTCCCCTTGTATGCATACCTATATGCATACCCACTCACACATACATATGCGTACATGAACAACACACAGGCTTTTCCCATGAGAGGGAGGGAGGGAAGGGGGGAGAGAGAGAGAGAAATAGCTTTCTCAAAGTGTCCAAAGAAGTATAGGGGCCTAAGGGCACACATTTACCATTATAAGAAAGAGATGGCCTGAAGTGAATGGATTGAATTATGAGATATGAACAAGCAAAATAGGACAGAGTGGTCATAACTTACAAAAGACTGTAGCCCATCTAGGTGGCAGTCCTGAGTTATTGGACTTGGTGATGAGAGGAGGCCAGGGTATGTGTTAAGTATCTTTAATACATGAAACATTTTGAAGTCAGAAGTCAGGTGTCACCTCAAAGGGATTATCTATTTCATATGTATACTAGGAACAATATGAAGAAACGTGGCCTACTTGAAAAATTCAGATTAACTCTATCCAAGTTTATCTATCCAGTTCAGTTAGATTGGACCTGAAATTTTCTTTAAAATGCTCATGCATAAAATACATAAAATATGAAAGCTAGCAGTATCATCGATGCGTTTCGTGAGCCAATAAATAGTTGTAGGCTATACTTAGCTGGAATCACCCTTTCTTCCTTCCATTCCAGAATAATTTAAAAGTAGTGATTTTTGAGTCATCCTAAGTGGCATATAATAGGTCCTTAATTAGTACTTATTAAATAAATTAATAGATTTGGATACTTTCCTGTTGTATACACATAAATACATATTTATATTGCAACTTAGAGAAAGTAGCCTATTTCCTCTAGAAGCAAAAAGATCTATTATGACCTTATTGACATGCATATTATAGCCATACTCTTCCTCTGGTAATTAAAGGAATTACTTAAACAGAAATATTTACTGTCTATAAGTAAGAAAACAAACTTCAGAGACTCAACAAATTTCTTCCAACTTTGGAAAGACAAAGGATTATATTAATATATCAGCCAGAAAAACTAAACCTATTGTGGGTGTATTTTGAGTAAGTAGCTTCAGCTGAGTCACCTTCATGTCTATACCCTTCGGTAATATTTTTATAGACTGGCAGTAACAAGGGCAGAGCTTATTAATGCTATGAAATAATTATTTTCACAGTATCCCTAGAAATCAGACTAATGTCAAGAACGGGATCTAACCACAATTAAGTGTTGTGTACACTATGTAGTGCTTGCAGAAGACTGAAAAATGCTGGAGTATCAGTCTCTTGAGTATTTATATATATATTGTGTGTGTGTTACACACACTTAGTAAATATAAAAAAATACTTGCTCATGTGCCATGGCGTGATTATGGAGGTCAGAGAATAACTTGAGGTTATTGGTTCTTCCATTGCACCACGTGGGTTTCAGACATTGAACTCAGGTCACCAGGTTCAGCAGCAATTTTATCCTGCGCCATCTCAGCAGCCCTTGATTATTCTGTTGTAAAGGAAACCATTTGGGGATTTCAGTGAGCTTGAATGCTGTCATTATGGCTACTGGTTTGGGAGAATGCTGATCTAACTACAAATCGCGACTGTGAAACTCTAATGTAAAATACCCCTCATTAAAAGTCATTCATAGTTTTTAAATGTAGAACATTTTTGCTCCTGTAAACGGCCGAAGCTGTCAGCTGAAATATTACTGTGGAACTAATAAAGTTCCTGGCCTTTTCTGGAAGAGTAGTATGTTCCTAAACTCAGTGTGAGTAGCTTTATGCCTTCTTAATTAAACTCATATATTATTTCTGTTTTAAATTTATGTAACATAGTGCACTGGAAATAAAGCATAATTACTAAAAGACATGAGTCTCTCTTATAAAAGAGTTTTTATTCTCATATAAGTCACCCAAGGTGTCTAGATGAATGAGAATTCATAAAACATTTTCCACAAGTATTCTATTTCTGTGTAAATTATTCATTTTTAGAAAATATTTCTCCTCCACAGACACTGTTAACAAAATAAAACGTAAAAACTAAGTGAAGTCAGGCCTGGTGGTGCACACCTGTAATCCTAGCTATTAAGAGCCCAGAGAAAGGAGGTATTCAAATTAATTTGAACCTCCAGAGCAGTGGTTCTCAACCTGGGGGTTACAAGCCCCTTGGGAGTCAAACAATGCTTTAACAGGGGTCGCCTAAGACCATCAGAGCACAAAGATATTTACATTACAATTCATAACAGTAGCCAGATTTACAGTTATGAAGTAGCAGCAGTGAAAATAATTTTATGATTGGGGATCATCACAACATGACAAACTGTATGTATTAAAGGGTTGCAGCATTAGGATGGTTGAGAACCACTGCTCTAGAGTAAGAACCTGTGAAATAATTTTTCATACTTCATTGGTATATTTATTGCTGATTTTCACTTGTCAAAGTACTTGTCCTTTCTCTGGGCTCTTAATAGCTAGGATTACAGGTATGCACCACCAGGCCTGACTTCACTTAGTTTTTACGTTTTATTTTGTTAACAGTGTCTGTGGAGGAGAAATATTTTCTAAAAATGAATAATTTACACAGAAATAGAATACTTGTGGAAAATGTTTTATGAATTCTCATTCATAATTCAAAATTCAGTGTGGTTTCTAATAACATTGGTATGCATATTTAAAAGTTGAAATAAGATTGGAAGATACTTAGCCATATATAATACATGGTGCTGTAGCCTATCTAACTATAGTGATGCATTTTGTAATTTATCTGTGACAGCATTTCTCAATTTTTATTTGGTAGGGGTATCTTTGGACACAGCAAATATAGAACTTTTAGGTACACTTTCCAGTTTTAAAATTCACATCTAATCAAATTGCCCATTTTAAAAGAACAATTTAATCAGCACTGTTTACTCAAGATATAACTCCCTGCCATTGAGTTTAAAAACACATCTTTATATGCCTAGTTATTTGCTACTGATGCATTTTTATTGCATTTATTTCTGTTTGTGGTCCTCTTAGAATACAGTTGAAAGAATGTCAACCCTTGGAACTTCCTGAATGTTTTTTAATGTGGTGATTGGTGGGAATATTGAGGGTGTTTAAGAAAGGTGCATTTGAAAGACTGGGGTGTAGCTCAGTGGAAGGCGATTGTGAAGCCAGGACTTCATTGCTAGCACTGCAGAAGCAACAAAAGTAGTAACTTGGATTTGTTTGGGGCTGTTGTTGTGGCTGAATATTAGAACACTTGCCTAGCGTACAGAGACACCCACACTCAGTTCCCATGTACATGTACGCACACAAGTACACACACGCACACATGCTTTAACTTAAGAGCTGTGGGAATCTTGGAAATGGTCTCGGCTTGTTCTCTTCGGTTGAAAAATAAACTTAGGTTTTTGTTTTTTTAAAAAAAAAACTGAGTTGAGTTTTTTAAAGTAACGAGTTTGGCAGTAGAGGTCATACAGATGCTTTTGTGCTTGTTCAAAGCCTGAGATTCCTTCAGAGATAGACTTACCACTCCCTTCAAAATCCTGGTGAAACCTTTGAGTTGAGAATTGTTATTGAACAGCACAGTTGGAAGTTAGAAAAAAAAGTCTAAAAATATTCACTACCCACCCCAGCCAGATACTTGTACACCTTTGAAATGTTTGACATAAGATACCAACAGGGACATGCAGTGTCTTACACACCCCTTTCCAAGCACACCTCTCCATTTAGGTTGCTCAGATGACTGACCTTGGGCCATCCTTAGTGGCTCTTACACACAAGTTAGGAGTGCTGCCAAAATCTTCTACACAACCTCCCCGCCTGTGTTCGCTGGGCACATAGCTAAATGATCTTTTTTGGCTTTCTCTCTAGAACCTGAGCCAAGTACCACTCTTCATGAAACTTCATAGCCTAAGAAATTTTATTTGACTGATGGCTTGAAAAGATGGGGAGGATCAGAATTCCAGTGCGGACTTTAAAACAAAAAGGCTGTTTAGTAGTTTTAAGTACTACATGAGAGGTGTTTTCATGATGAATGCATTTGCCTTTTATTAAATAGTTTGACTGTGTTATTCAGAGTTTGCTACTATTAACTCCGTGGGGGGGGTTAGAGTAGATCCACATGCACACGTATGTTTGGAAACTAAAGGGCAGATTGAGGTATACCTCAGGGCGGTTCTCAACCTTGCTGAAACAGTTCTCACTTGGACCTTAGACTAGTTTTGACTAGTCTGACTGACCAACAAGCTCTGACATCCGCCTATCTCTGTTTCCCAATGTTCCAGTTTCAGGCACATACCACCTCACCCAGCTTTTAGGTCGGTCCTAGAGACTGAATGTGTTTCCTCATGCTAGTGCAATAAGCACTTTGCAAATGGAGCCAAACTGTTCGCTTTTTTAAAGTATTCTTTTTGTGCATAGGCTCTGTGGGTTTGTATTTCTGTTTGTGTTACATAGTTGCAGTTGTGCCCTGTAACATGAACATGACAGTGTTTCTAACATTAAATTTCCATTCTATTTCCAATTGTTTAGAAACATCATCATAGTCATAAACCATGTTTCATCAAATTTAAGAAGCTCTTGTTGGTAAAGAACACAACTAATTTATCTGTCAGTAAAGGGGGGTGGGTGGGCCCTTGCTAGTTAGTGTGAAGCACTATCAACCAAGAGACAAACCTTGTTTTTTGGAGGTGTTAGTATTTAGAAAACTTTTTTTTCCAAGTTGGAAAAGCTCACAACATTCACTACTAGTATATAGAGTGGTTATAGCACTATTTTCTTTTTTTTTGAGATGTTTAGACTCTTTTTGGGTTTTGCACTGTTACAATAAATACTGCAATAAACCTGCTCTATACAAATTTGAATATTAAGGTGTGTTG
>LOJH01018946.1:3241-24716 GCA_001685095.1 Ellobius talpinus | reverse complement strand
CTCCTCCCCTCCTCCCAATTCCCTCCCCCATCCCCCCTCCCTCTCCCTTTCCAGTCCAAAGAGCAGTCAGGATTCCCACTAGACCTATACCACCAGCTCTCATGGGTCCCCGTTTGTTAATTTATCTTCTAGATATCTGGACATGTGAACTTCCAGAAATGTATGAATCAATATAGATCTGTCAGTCAATCAATGACTCAATCAATCTTCATTGCATTGTTTCTGTTTCTTTGGAAAACCCTGACTAATATAGCACATAACCCAATGAAATAAAATAACTCAACACACACACACACACACACACTCATTATACTAGCAGTAACACAAGCAATGGGTTTAGAAACATGTCTAAGTAGACTACACTCTCTGAAATTATTGCATGGGTTTAGTGGGACTGTACCTATTTTGTTGATAGTATTCAGAGAAAAAAATAGATAAAATGGCAAGCCCTGTCTGAAGGCGAAGAGCAAGTCACTTTGGGGTTGAATGTCCAGTCTCAGCAAGAGGTTCATGGGCATTCTGTATTAGTCAGGGGTCTCTAGAGGAGCAAAATCTATACAACGAATACATCCTATTACAGAAGCTGCATCACATCCCTTTATGTGATAGCATGGATAGTCCAGAAGAGGTTGCCTGCAACTGGAGAGATTGAGTCTATGGGTCTGGAAGCCTCAGCAGCCCCAGTCTGGCACCCCGGGCCTGGAGGATTGCTGGAGCACCTCTGGTCTTTACTCAATGTCAAAAGTCTGAGGAAGCTGTGTTGGGGATGTCAGTAAAGGATGAAAGGCTCAGCAGCAACAAGACAGATTCAGTCCCTAGCAAGAAACCAAAGTTGAACAGGCAGCAGTGTTTTCCCCTCTGACCTCTTTGTATCTGGGTCACCGCTGGGAGGTGCTGTCCACTCTGGAGGAGGGTCTTTCCCCTCAGCCAATCCTTCCATTGATTCTTCTGGAAACATCCTTATAGACTTTCCCAGAGACATGGGTTTTAGTTGATTCCAAATCTAACCAAGTTGGTAAGCAAGACTAATGACCACACATAACATGTACTGCTTCATGTGCATAGCCGTTGTTCATTTTTAGATCCATTCGTTTTACATGTGAGCTTTCTGCCTGCAGGTATGTGTAGAGCCTATGGAAGTCAGAAAAGAGTTTTGGGCTTGCATGGAAGTGGAGTTACAGATGTCTGTGAGCCATCATGCAGTGCTGGAAACAGAACCTGGCTCCTCTGCCAGAGCAGCAAGAGCTCGTACCGTCTCTCCAGCCCCTTCACTGTGAACATTTTGCAGCAAGTCAAAGCCAGGTTGTGGGTAGCCTGCTAAGGAGTAGAGAACCCAAAAGAATTTTTAGCAATCTCACAAGATAGAAAGGCAAAAATCAGAGCCCGAATCTTTAAGAGTACCGAGGACTTAGAGCTTCAAGTTCCTAATGAGATCTAGGGTTCCCTGAGCTCTAATACACCGTGACTTACTTTGCTAGGTACTTGTTATATGGGAAAGTTGTAAAGAAAGATACTGAAAGCAAGCAACCTTCCATCTCCACCCGGAGGGAATGGGATAAATTAATCGCTGTGGGGATTGTTTTTCTATCATAAACTAGACGAGCCGGAAAAACATGCAAGTCATACATATCAGTTCAGCAGATAACAGTATAAAGTTTCCAAAGACGACATAAGAAAGGAACAGTATGACCTTGAAATCAGATTTCTTAAATGGGGCACAAAATGGAAAAATAAAAGATACTAGACTACATTATAGTTAAGAACTGTTTATTGAATGATGCCATTAATAACTCCCAAGAGCAAGCCACATCAGGGGAGAGTGTATCTTGCACAAATGTATCTGCAAGAGGACTCATTTCCAAAGTATGTGTGCAATAAAGACCTCATACCATATAAGAGAAATGCAGCCAATTAGGAAAACTGGCTTTGAAAGCCAAATAGGAATTTCACATAGGAAACTTTCCAAATGGCTGGTTAATGTGCAAGAAACTTCTTAGTAATAGCCATCACCAGAGATTGCAAGTTAAGTCTTCAGTGATATACTGTTTACATGAAACCAAAATGACTAAAAGACAAGACATGCAATGCTTGGCAGGTCACATGTTTAGCAACTCAATTATTCACTACAGTAATACTTTGGGGGTGACTTTAGTGATCTTGTTTTGTGCCTGGCTAGGAGGCTACAAAGAGTTAAACTGCACTTTCCAGAATGTCTTCCTCTGAATGGTTCGGTAACAAGACTCGGCTTGGGAGATGGTTGCTCAAAACTGGAAGGCAGCCATGAGGCAAAGTTGCCTATTTACATGTGAGAGATCTATGGTTCAGGTTAGAACATACAAATGATGGCTATGTTATTGGGCAGTGACTGGACCCACAGCACCTTCAGCTCCTAATGTGTCCCCTTCTCTGGCTTTTCTAAATCTTGTGTTGATGTGTAGGAAACTCTATGGAAAACTGAGAGCATATCACACATCACCTGCGTCATCATCTTGATGCACGAAGAAACAGTCAGGGTCCCAGCATGTCATTGATTCCCCTCTAGAGCCATGTCTTGGTCCTGCTGACTACTAGATCCAGAAACAAAAGTTTCTAGACTAGCTCCCTGATTCTATATTATTCATTGTTTTGTCTCTCTGATGAAGCCTTCACTGATTGGTAAATCTCTTTAATGTTGAAGATAACTTTTTTTAAGGGAGATTCTAATCGATGGATGTGCATAGGGAGAGAAGAGACCAACCTTACCTCATGAAGTCCTTCCACTTAGCATGTGTGGAGATGTTCCTGTTTAATGAAGCATCATTTTTGAGTAGTGCCCAATGGTTTTCTAGCCTCTCTCCATTTCAATGTGTGTTTGTAGAGTTATTTGTTAAAGATTTTAGCAAATCCTTCTCCTAGTACTGCTGGGAGGGGATACTACAGGTGCTTTTGGAACTGTCAAAATAGGATGACAGATTCTTGCTGACAATATATTCTTTACGGTGGTCACTAGTATATTGAAATGTGCTAAAGTTTCAAATCAGTGAACCTTACTTCACTTTGTTCTAGGGAAGACTCATTCCATACCTCATTCCAGGTAACTGAATGTGTTTCAGGAAGCCAGCAAATTTCAAGACAGCTCCCTCTCTGTGAGTCGTGATGGGCTAACTCAGCTTTGGTGGATTTTTTCCCCTCTACAGTGAAACGAAGCATCATTGGCTTAATCTCATGGGATGTCCTTTCTAAGGAGGGATCTAGTAGGTTTGCTGACCTAAGGTAACCCATGACGTATGAACCAAAAAAATTCATGTCTCTTGTGGAGGCAATGTCCAAATGGAAGCCTTTATAAATCTACACTTGCTCTTGCTGGTCTGACTCAAAACAGTTGGGGTTTGTGTTCAGATTGGAAGACGTCAGTGAATTCACTAAAACAGAAAATACGGGTCAACACATACTTGTACATTTCTGCTATACAAGCAGGCCTCTGAGACTATGAGGAAATCTGGGTCTCCATTTCCTCATCTATAATACGAATGGTTTGGTGAAGGTAGTGTTGGCAGTTGCTTCTAAGAGTAACAGCTGCAAATTCCATGAAGCTACGTCTCTGGAGAGCTTGCCTCACATGCATTAGTAATTGGTGGCTACGGCAAAGGAGGACTTGGAGAACTGCTGAGACAATGTTGGGTAACATGCTGTCCCCATCCAGGCACCCAATTATTGCTCTGACCAGCTCTCACAGCCTTTCTGAGCTTAGGAGTTGCTCGATTCTTAAGATCTGCTCAGCATTTCTTTTTATGAAGACCATTTGAGTGTTTCTGTTATACATCTTGGTTGCCATGCAAACTTGGCTCACAGAAGCCTGCAACAAACCCCAAACACCTCCTTACATACTTGCTTTATGACATTTTATTTGAATGCCAATATAACAAGTTTATAGTAAATGGAGGATATGGCAGGAGACTAAAATAACACCATAGGCTTTGAACGCTCTAATCTGAGCTTAATAATTTTAAGATTTTTAGACATTTGTAATTCAACCTATGGGCATAATCTAGTAGTAATGGTACTGGGGTAGGGATGTACTGGATCAAATAACACAGTGGTTCCAAAGGAAACTAAATCTTTTTAAACCCCTCAAACATCAGTTTAAACTGCTAACTTTAATTTTATTTTAAATTCATGTTAAAGTAATTGCATCAAGCTGGGATTAGGTACTGCCTCTAACTCTCCTTCTACAGAGCTAACCATTTAAAGCAACCAAAGTCCAACTAGAGTTAAAGGAGGTTTTGCTTGCTTTCCATAGGAAAATAGCATTGGGTACTTTATCTCCAGGTTGGGTGTTATATCTTCTCTCTTCATCTGCTAGAAGAGCAAGCATCCATCTAAGCAATTTACCAAGAGGAACCTATGAAATGGTACTCAAGCCCCTAGACAGGGAGTTCTCAACTGTTCAGCAACCTCTAGCTCCAAAAATTTTTACGATTCACAGTGGTAGCCAAATTACGGCTATGAAGTAGCAACAAAACTAATTTTGTGGTTGGGGAGTCACCACAGCATGAGGAAATATACTAAAGAAAGGTTATGACATTAAGAAGGTTGAGAACCACTGCACTAAATAAAGTATTCTTTTGGCTAGTACTTTTCTCATGGAGAATATGTTTTCAATTCTCCATGTTGACCTGATGGTGTCCTCAAGACAGGAACTCTTGCAACAGAAGCCTGGAGCAGCATCAAGAGCACTGTAGAGGGAGTCCTTCCCTCTACACCAGAATTCCTACAGCCACTGATGTTCTCTAAGCCATCCACACTCTTCAGTATCCTAAACTAGGAAGGCAGAGGTTGCTAAGATCTCCAGCATCCCAGCGAAGCCTGATGTCATAGACACTTTTATTTCACAATACTCTGGAAGATCAGATAGTAAGGGAGCTATCCACATGCCTCCTGTTAGTGTGTCTCTCCCCACTATTTCTTCTATTTTTCTTTTTTCTCCCGACAGCATCCCATCAGAATGTGGTCAGGAGGTGTCCAAGTATGATGACTTTGGTAGGTTCTGGCTATTGTGCCATTAATTCTACTTTCCGTGGCAAAATAATAAGCCACTTTTCTGTCTATAAGGGAGGGGCATTGCATTACCAGGAGTCCTTAGAGCTCTCCAGAAGAAGAGCTGCCAGTGGATTCATTGAAGTCTATATGGGCAGATGGTCCAGAAAAGCACACTAGGGGCCTCAGGGTTAAATTATTGAGGAGTCAGTCAAATTAGAAGTGAGGGAAAATTCCTGGCCTTGGCCATTTGAGATCAGCCTCAATTCAGAAGCTCTTCTTAAGGGACCAGAATCATTCACTGTTCCTCACGTCCTTTCTGTTGGCCCCGATGAATCAGTATAGACAGATGAGCTATCAATAATGAGATTTGAACACCTATCTACACTTTACCTTCTAAGTTCCAAGTCAGTAATCTACCTACCTCGGATGGAAGTCACACCTCAGAAAGGAGCTCTCCATTCCACTCCAAAGAAACCCCCACATAATTTTTCTTTAGGTTCCCAGATATGATTTTAGAGCCACCCGACTTCTCCAGTTCCCATGCTTCATGCCAACCCCAAAGTCTTGGATCTTCTTTTTAAGACAAACGTTAAGGACTTGAATTGTAGCTTTTCTCATGCTGTGGCTTTCATGCTGACCCTCCCAAACCATGTTCTTCTGCTAAATATAAAGTGAAGTCACCTGTTACGTAATTTCAATTAAATTTTATATATATAATTAAAGTGAAATAAAAATTTATCTCAATACCTTTGTTGTACATGGAACTTTTAAAACATAAGAAAAAAATAAAAGTATGGATTGTTATTTTTAAGCTGGCATATTTCATTTGTCTATGTAAGACCTTATTGGGGGCAGAAAAAGACTTTTCCGAATGAAACTCCAAGAAGACACTATGAGACATCAACTGGTAACAGTGGTTACTGTCAGTCGTGGATTTGTGTATCCATCTAAGTTTATCTTGATTGTGGAAATTCATTGTTTTAGGTTGTTGAATGTTTTAGATAAACTCTAGAGAAGAGAGATAGAAAGGGGCTTGTTTTCTCTAAGGAACATAATATAAATTCCATGACTCGACTATAAATTATTCAGCATTTAATAAGCTCAGACTATGGTCAGTGGTGTGGATGGGAGGCCGATTTCTTGCTTTTGAGAACGTCAAGTCTATTAATGCATATGCGATGCAATCAAGAAACAATGCAAATAATAAGCAGAGGGACAGGCTCTGGGGGAAGCCAGTGAGGCTCAGTGCTTACCCTGTGGCTTGGGGTTATGACAGTTTCTTAAGTTTTCTTGGTTTGGAGCTTTTGAACTTTGAATTAAATGGCAGCCTTAGCTTTCTGGAACTTCAGCTTGATGACTGCAGGTCTTGGAAGTTGCTGGCCTCCTGAATTTGTGTGAGTCATTCCCTTATTATGAGATATGTTCTGTTTCTCTCAAAAACATTCTCTAATTCGAGGATCTTTGTCTTTCATTAATCAATGCCCAAAGTGTATTTTTAGTACATCTCTCCAGAAATTGAGAACTGAAACTTGTTGGGCACAGTAGAATCTGTGTTTGTAAACAGGCGTTGGTAGTGGTATGGACTGAACCTTCCAGATTGTATAATAGCATCCACAAAGTCTGAAGTGATACTGCCCTGGGTCTCCAGCTTTTAAGGGTTAGAGGATGTAGTCGTTCCCCCACACTGTGAGCCCATGCCTGGCGTCAGGAAAGATCTCAGGTTCCACTAAGTGCTGCTGCTTAGACTCCACTTCCCAGCCATCTGGAGGTGGTTTGGAGCTGTTCAAAAGGTTTCCTCTGCCTAGTTTTGACAGGCATTCCCCTAACTTCTTCTGTCCCTCCGAGGTCACATACTGTCCACACGCTAGCCCTGGGCCTCTCCTTACATTCTGAACTTCACTTGAAGCATGTCACCCAAAACCTCATGAAGCACAATACTGTGGTTTGAATATTTGCGTTCCCTGCAAATTTCAGGTTGAAACTTAATGCAACGGTATTAAGACATAGAGCTTTTAAGAACTAATTTTGTCATGAGAACTCCTCTTATAAAAGGCCTGGAAAGAACTAGAAAAGCACATTTTTGTTTCCTGTTCTTTCCACTCTTACGAGGACATAGCGTCTGTCCCTTCCAAAAGATGTAGCCCTTTCGTCTTGCTCTTTGCAGAGAAAGCAGCCTTCTCCAAGCACCAGTTTTGCTGGTACCTTCTTCACTCTGGACTTCCCATAACTGTGAGAAATACATTTCTATTTCTAAGGTACCACTCTGTGATATTTTGTGATAAGCACAAATGAAGGCAGGAATGATGCAGAGGTGGACGGCCCTCTTTCTCCCACTCACCCAATCTGCCAACTGACCAGGCTGCTTGCATCTTCACAACTGAACTCTTAACAGGAGACAGATGCCTGGCAGGGAGGAATCTGGGCTCCTCGGGACCTCAAGTGTCCTCACTGGATGCCAGTGACTCTGCTTCTGGTTGTACAGTGTCCCAGAGGGGTGCAACCCCCAACACAGGATTTCCACACTTATCAAAGAGTACAACCATTAATGGAGAAATCGTCCATTACAGAAGAGATGAAGCCAACGACAAAAACTAGGTTCAGAAGCCTGATTGGTAGAGCCCTCTTTACAAAAAAGAGCAAACACTACTCAAAGTTGCAAACCGAATTAGGTATGAATGTGAATATTCATTCAGACTGAGAAAAAAACTACAAAAAGGTACATAGTTTTCAAAGATGGAAAATACCATATACACCACAAAACCTGGGAAAATACCTTTTTGAAATAACTAATTGCCTGATATACCTCCATAACAGATATCCCCCACACTCCCAGCTGAGCTTTCTTTGATGTAAGAAACTTTTTACATGAAGAAGGGAAAGGTACTTTTGTCTTTTTCCTAACATGACTGATTAAAACTTTTTTTTTCAGGACTCATTGATTATTTAGGTGATTTTATTTTATCTTTATACTTGCTATTGGTAGTACTGTGATTCTTTTTGAGATCTAAAAAGCCCATATACACGGTATTGCAAGTTGGAACTATATGAAGATGACCCTGCTCAGTGTGGAGGAGAGCGGTCCAACCTGCTGGGGCCCTGCTAAGGGCCTTTGCCAGGGAGGGGATTAAGCTTTGGCAGCCTGGTTGCAAATCACTCCACAGACTGTCTGTCCCCAGGCACCTGCTCTCTGGATTCCTCAATTGTTCCTTATTTGTAGTCTGTGTTTCTTAGTTTGATGTCACTTGTCCATGAAGACCCTTTTTGCATCCTCAAGAACAAATGAGGTACTCTCCTCTGCCCTCCAATAGCACCCTTGGCTGCCCTCTGTGTATTTCATGCTACTCTGCCTGGCTGTGTCTATCTACTGGTCTCACTTCTGGGCTAGAAATGCCAGGAGGGACAAAGACTGAATGTCATTTATCAGGATATCTCCTGGCCTTGCATCTTGCCTTGGTACGTCTCACTCTTTTCGAGGCTGGAAAGGTAAGATCAGAGTGTGACTGCAGGTGGCTTCCAGGGAGGGCTTTCTTTTTGGCTCATGAATGACCATTGTGTCATTGTGTGTCATATGACCTTTTGATGTGTGTATTTCTGTGTGCATATGTGTGTGTATTTCGTGTACACGTGTGTCTATATGTGTGTCAAGACCCAAGTATCCTCTTTCCTTTATATATTACTCAGTATCACATATTCTATTACAGCAACACGAAATGGACTGAGTGAGAGTAAATCCCCCCTTTCAAATGTCTAAACTTTGGGGTTTGGCTTTCCCAATGAATTTAGGGATGGCATAATTCAGTCTAAAGTACATGGTATCTGAGATTCATCCTATTTGTTAACTGTAATTGGATAATAAGCAAGTGTCCTGATTGTACCTGGAGTTTAGCCACCCCACTGGCCTTCCTTTGTACTCGGGCCTCCTTAACACATACTTTGCACTGACTACTTATTTAATTCAAACTTGACTTCCATCTTTGGAGTTCATTCTCCCCAAATATCTTTGTGTTTTGGCAACATTGCCCCCACCTTCTAGCACCACTGCCTTTCAAAGGCTGGCGGGAGCAGTGGAATAATATCCATAAGGCTTTCTTTCTGACCATGACCCTTGCTGTTCGATGTTTTCTAGTGCTCACAGTATTTTCACATTGGTGCCATTTGATCTCCCCCTCCAAAGATGGCATGCAGCATGGCAGCAGCTATTTTGTACAGTATCATAATAGTGGGAGGGATGGGAGTGAGAGGAGAAGGAAGGGGAGAAGGAAAAGAAAAGAAAGGAGAAAAAAATCAGAGTGGAAATGATTTAGCCAATGTCATAAAGGGAACTGATTAAACTACGTGAACTTTTCATTCCCAAAAGAGGATTTTCCACACTTACCTGTCCCTTTAAGACAAGACAATGGAGTGCTACAATGGGCACTTTACAATCTAGTCATTGTCAACTTGGCTAGATTTGGAATCACCTAGGAGATGCGTCTCTGGGCGTGTCTGTGCGGCCATTCCCAGAGAGGTTTCACTGAATCACCCTGACTGCAATGGGCAATATCCCATGAGCTAAGTTCCCAAACTGAACAAAAGGGCAAAGAATAAGGCAAGCTGAGTACTGGCATTGACATCTCTGCTTCCTGATGCGATCATCTGCCTGGTGCTTCTGCTCCCATCCATAGATTCATTCTCACCCACACACCTTCCCTACCATGAGGGACTGGACCCTTGAGCTGAGTCACGATACACCCATCCTCCCTTAAGTTGCTTTCATTAGGTATTTTGTTACAGCAGCGAGGAAAGCAACAATGCACACATCATTCATTTTCAGAACGTCAAGACAGAGGCTTAAAAGCTGAAATGGCCGATGAAACATTTTAGAGGAGGTAGGATTAACTGCAGCTTGAGGTTTAGACAGGATTTGAATTTAGACAGGAATTTAGACAAGACACATTCTGGAGACAACAGGGAGTATCAAATCCTTGAGGGATGTTGGAATGCACAGTGAGTATACATTGTCTGCACCCAAACCTTGCCCTTCCCACATAGAGGAACTCACAAGCGTGTCAAATTATCAAACTACCGCAAGCGAAACATGTACTTTTGAGTGACGGATGCTAAAGCTGTATGCATCTTGCCTTTGCCCCCAAACAGCAAGTCCATGGTGCAACACATTCTAGCTGTTTTGGGGTGCACTCATAAATATGTGATGGGCAGATTGCTTGCTCCATGTCAGGGCCTACCCACATTCACAAAGGAAGATGGAGGCACACAATCCACAGGAACAGAACATCTGAGGCTCCCAGTGGAGCTTAGAATTACTTTGACGTCCAGGAGCATCTCCACCCCTCTGGGAAATCCTTCTAAGCCCCTACCTCTCTGGTTTCCTAGTACAAAGCCTAATAAATTGGAACACTCGGCTGAAACTTAGTGTCCGGCCTCATAATGGAGTGATTACATGTGTTTTGTGTGTCAGAGGCCTGACAGAAAGATTATACAGCACTGTGAAGCAATCTTTGGGGTTTTGGCAGGGGAAGAAGGAGATAAATATGTGTCCAGGGGAGAGAAATATGGCAGCTCGTGGAATGTCACTCAGTCATTCAGCAAAAATGTATTAAGTTTAGGTCAACAAACATTTATCAAGGGCCTCCCATGTGACAGGCACTGTGCTCCGCACAGTGAGTACTGAGGCACATGAGACATGTCATTTTTCCCTGATGCTTAGGGGGATGCTTACTAGAAAGGACGGGCACATAAGGGATGGTTTCAACATAATCTAGCAAGTGCAAAGGTAGGGTTTGTGACTAGGGACAATGGTGATACATAAAGACACGTGGCTGAGCCTGGGGTCTCAGTGGAGGCTTAAGAAGGATGATGTAGAGGAACACCTAGGATAAACAGGGAGAAGCAAATTCCAAGATGGGAAAACAAAGTAAAGAAGAAGGAAATGTCCTGGTTTGCATGAGGTCGGCAGGTATGGAAGGGAAGACGAGGCATGCAGCTTGGTACAGCTTGGATTGCTTGAGTGAAAAAATAACATTGATACATTTTGAGGGGTGTTCAAAGAACAAATATAGACAGCTCTACAAAGGACCCTGTCAAAAGGTCAAATGACCAAGTTGAGGATGCCTTCCAAGTGACTGTAATATAAAATCTTCTCATGAAGACACCAGGACCAATCACTAAGTGACAAGTGACAAAATAAATTGGGAAATACACAGCATGGGCTGGTGGTGAGAGGAGTGGAAGCCAGCTTGTGACGGAGTCAAGTGAAACCTGAGCAGAAGAGGGAACTGTGTGGGAAACTGGGAAAGACACGGAATATTGCATCAGGTCAAGAGAACTCCTTAACTGTGGATCAATTAAGGAATCAACTCTAGTCATGTTCATATTGCACAGGAACTAAGGCCACATTACAAAATATTATGAAATGTTAAAAAGAAACTAGAGTCTTCCTCCACTAAGTATTCTATATTATAGACATATTTCCCTTAGAGGTTTGCTGGGACAGGAACACGAAGACAGTAGTCATGCAGTGACTGATTGCAAAATTACAAGGAAGGTGTGATAGGTGATGTTGTTCATGTAAGCCCAGCATCAAGCTGTAGTCAAAGAGCTCTCCTTAAAAAAAAAAGTGGGGGCAAGAAGAGAAGGCAAGTGTGGTGCTGGAGTCAAGGAGAAACTCTAGGAACCTACAGCAAGAAGCCTGGTCACTCACATGTCAGTGTTACCTGTGCACATTCACAATAGCTAAGAGTGGACACGACCTAGGGGTCCAACAACAGAGAATGGGGACAGAAACACAGCTTCACGCATGATGGAAAACTCCCCAGCTGTAAATAAGAATGAAGTCATGTCATTTATGGGAAAGTGTATGCAACTTAATTGCATTAAGTGAATTATGCCAGTCTCAGTACAACAAACATTGTATGTGTTCTCTCATAGGTGGTTCCTAGATTTATATACACATATAAAGTCATATATTTATGTGATATATGTTATGTATATTATCAAATATATGATATGAAAGTAGAAACGAAAATGTCTGGGGAGACCAAGAGGATGAAAGGAGTAGCAGGGAGAATGGGGAAGCAAGAGGAGTATGGGGAATGTGCTCAGTGTGTATGGAAACCCAGTGCCCATTGACAATGGACAAATTCAGTGAAAACTAAAATTTTAAAAAAGAAGGCAATACAATTGCACATATGTATGAAACAGTGAGATCCATTATGCTGTTTGCTAATTTGAAAGTTAATTTAAAGTATGTAAAAAGAAGCCTACTTCATGCAGGCGCTTAAAGTCCTTCTCCCATAGCCTATTGGTGGAGAACAATATACCTAAACTGACCTTACATTTGGTCATCAGAAACAGGACAGTTTTGTCTGAGACAAATGCTAAACTCGACAAGATGCCAGGAAAACAAGGGTGACTGAGGACAACCTCAACACACTGGGACATACAGTTCCTGTGACAATAAGGATCTTGCCAGGAAAGCAAGCCACACTGGACAACTCAACAGAGAGAAACTGATAGATAAAGTGACTTGAATAAATGACAGAGTCATAGCACTGGGTGGGGCGGGGGCACCAACATCCAAGGGAACAAAGAAGGCATGGGTTGGTGTTCTGGAACCTATAAACTCAGAAGGTAGACACTACAGAAAGAGTTAGACTGAGCCTTTGTAGATGCTTTTAGAACTCAGAGGAAGACGTCTATGGTGTAGGGACTCTGCTGTCTGGGACAAGACATTGCCCACTTAGTGGCAGTGACATAATGGGGCAAAGGAAGAAGTTGCAGACTGGACCTTGCTGGTCAAGGCCTATCACTCAAGCTCGTGGACAGAAACAGGAGCAAACTGCCTTCTAGGCTTGGTCCTATGCCACTTACTGCAAGCCTTACAGTTTCTAGGCCTCCTCTCATCAGAGGGCAGAACTGAGCAGCCTTATTAAAAAAATCCTATTCTTATGGCATCCAGCTTGGAAACAGTCCTGAATTTAAGGAGGGATTGCCACCACCCAAGACTGCTTGGTTAAAGAGGTGAAGAAACTGACATCAGAAGAAGAAGCTAATCTCTTTAGTCCAGAAGCTACAAATGCTGGCTCATCCATCACAACCAAACTATAGAACATGTGCACTTGCCATTTTCAAGATGGAAACATGGCTGGTTCAAGCGGCTAAGCAGTTTGTCCAAGACCAAGCAGTGGAAAGCACACAAAGTCAGGACCGGAAACTGTCCTATACTGTCTCGAAGACCAGCATTTTCCACCACTTGTTGGTTTATAGGAAGAGAATTGCTTCGTCACATACTGTGGCTGGGCTCATCCTGGAGGCC
This sequence comes from Ellobius talpinus, assembly GCA_001685095.1. NCBI lineage: Eukaryota > Metazoa > Chordata > Mammalia > Rodentia > Cricetidae > Ellobius > Ellobius talpinus. The sequence goes on along the minus strand of LOJH01018946.1, from coordinate 11,383 downwards.
CAGGGCCAATGACCTCTGCTCAGCAGTGGCCTCTTGAGCTGAACAATGAGATGCAGGAGGATGTCCATCCTCTGTTTCTGTGCAGCCAGACTCAACACCTAAAGATGTATCCCTGCTGGAAATGGCTTCTCTTCCTTGGGAAGAAACCAGGTTTAGTCTGAACGAGCTTGACATCTCCTGAAGGAAGCACCATGCTACAGCTACCCACAGCTCTGTTCGTGCTGTGTGAACGGTGGGGTTATGTCTTTTTGTTCTTCTGTGACTTTTGGGGTCTCATGAAGTCAACCTTTCTCCACAGGATGACATTCTTGAATAACAGGTCATTCAGCCATTTCGCCAAAAATTGCAAAGGCAGGAGTTACTTTTTGGCTGAATCAAGTCTCTGGATTTAGGCGAAGATGGAAGCAAATTGTGCTTGTATTTTCTGGAAACGCTGACAATGAGATAGGACCTTAGTGAGGAATTCATCAAGGCCCAAGGGAGCTGAGAAGATAAATGCTACCAGGCGGCTGCAAGTTGAACAAAATTCAAAAACAATACTATGTCAACTTGAGATCATAGAAGGCTGTGGCGAGTGTGACAGAACGCAAAGGCAGCGACTTGGTCTCCAGACAAACAAGGATGTGGGTAATGGGCGGTGGCACCACAAATGCTTTGAATGAAGCCTGAAGAGAAGTTGGCTCTCCTTGGCCTGCTTCCCCAGCTCATCACCAAGGAAGAAGCAAGCTCAGCCATGGGTTTGGCAGCATGCCCTCCCCAAAACCCTTGTTCCAGACTTCACAAGGTCTCCCAAGAAGCTTGGGAGGGCCAGGTATGGGTTTCTTCTGCCATGTCAGTGTTCTTAAACAGACAGCTCTGGGGCCCTTTTAGAAAGTGACTTGGCTGGAGCCACACTCTTGCCAGCATGGCAGCTGTTACCACTTATACCAGGAACATCTGGCCTGAAGACTGCAGTAAAAGTGACACTTGTCTACAGAAGAAAAATGTTGAAGTATACATTTTGGACATGAAGAAATAAGTAATGACATTTAATGTTTTCATAAAGCTGCTACAGCGAAGAGCAATCACCCAACCCCCAGGCCTCGGCATCGAGGCATCTGTACATCCCTGCGTGCCTACAGGGTGGTGAAGGGCCCCTCACCAGAAGCATCATTGAAGAATGTAGGCCTTGTCCTCTACAAACAGAGTAAACAGAGGCTATTGATGAGCCCCACCCTCTTCAAGAGCTAAATCACAAAACTGGGAAGTGTGTCCATGAATACAAAGACTACTCGCTCATTGCTGGGAAAGTTGGTCCCAAGTTGCATCCTGGTTTCTGGTTAAGTCATATTTCGGAGATCAAAATTCTTATCTTTGAAATGGGAATGGTAAGATGGTAAGTCTAAGGTTCCTCCAACATTTTATACACAGGGTGTTTTAATAGCGGGAATTCCATCTTTTCTATGGTTAAACATGATTATTTCCAGATATTCCTCTTAAAATGCACAACCCCTAGATGTAGTGATGGTTGCTACTTCCCCTAAACTCCAAATAAGGGAGAGAGAGAGAGAGAGAGAGGACCAGAGAGAACCATCTGAATAAACTGGGCTCTCAGATAAGGAGATATGCACAGAAAAAGGAGAAACAATACCAGACCACAATGCCCTCAGGTGCTTTCCATAGCTGGGTTCCTAGTACTCTGCCTCAACCTAGGAATCTTCTGCATTTGATTGTAAAAAAAAAGATTGAAGAGATGGAATATACTTGTTGTAATTGACTTCTTTTTGTTGATGAAGCATCAACTGGCAATGATATAATAAACACAGGGGATTTAATAGAGATCTGGAGATTCAAGACACAGAACACTTCCAAACCTTGTAATATCCAAGGGTTCAGTTATTTGCAGAATTTTAACACTGCTAATTAGCAATGCCTTTTGAATTTAAAAATGGTACTGTGCCAAGATTATATGAAAAAGACAACCTTAACAACATATGAGTGTATCATCAGTGTCTTGTATGTGGCTCCCATTAAATATCTATGAGCTCGTATTTCTCCTGTGGAGGTGGGAGAGTGGGCAGGTCCCATTGTTACCCCGCTACCATCAGGCTCAGGCTCATCTCTGGCTCATACTTTCAGAAGTCCAAGTTCAGAAGCCCACCCTTTCTCATGTACAAGCTGCTGGTCTTTTTCCATGACTCTTTACTTAGGCAGCCTGATTTCCAGGTCCCAAGGATGGGTGAGGCCACTTGGGAGAAAGCCATTCAGGTTGGTGGCCAGCTAGCATTGATCTACTCTCAGGCCAAAGCAGAAGTGTCAGCATCCTCAGGATTCGTGATTCTATAAGCACTTTCGTCTTGTGGTCTTTCTAAACTTTAGTATTTTGTTTGATTTCTCCTTCTTCTAGTCTAAAATGAAGATTAAAGCAGGGCTAATGCCTGGGGATGAGGATCAGAATGGTGTGTTACAAATATCCCTGTGACTACCTATGGGTACAATGGTTTTATTAAAATTCAGTTTTCAGGAAAGTAGGTCAAAGACAGGGCCTATGCTTATGCATTGCCATAATGCTGCCTGGTAACACTGATGTTACTAACAGACCACTAAGAATCCAGAGTGCTGCCATTAGGAACTTGGCTTTGGTATCAAACATATCTGGTTTGAGTCCTAACAGCAGGATTCCCAAACTATGTAACTTCAGGACAAGCTGTGTTCCATCTCTATTTTGTACTCTGCTCAGATCTAAACAGAAACAATGAATTTCTTTGTTTGCTAAGAGAATGCACCCAGTTCATGTAGGTCTGTAGCACCTGCCCAACTCCAGAGAGGAGAAGGACATGAAACTCCATGAAACCCCTATGTCTGGTTACTGCTCTCTGGTACCTCATTCTACTTCTAGAACCCCATTTAACAGTTTGAACCCAGCCACCATCACAGCCATAGCAGGGGCCCCGGTTCTCACTTCTTTGTCTATAAGAAGGGGGTCCCAGAAGGGTGACTTCTGTTGCAGGCAAAACACACACAAGTACACAAGAAACCTGTTTGCATCAGTGCACTTGGCTCTTTTGATGACCAAAGTAAATCAGCTGGTGTTAGGGGTTGGATTGACTGGCACTTTCTGTTACACTGGGGTTCCTGGACAGCTCCACCAGAGACCATCCTTATAATTGGTTTCATAAATAATGTGTGTGTTGTTATCTATGTACAGGAAACGTGACTAAAATAAAAAGTGTCCAACAATTTATAGCACTTCTAGAATTACAGACATGGAAGCTGAGATTTGACCAAAACGAATTTGAGAAGTACTGTTAAAATAAATGAAAAAAAATAAAGCAAGCAAATCCATTGGTTGTTGCCTAATGTCCTGATCCCCACTAATGCAAGAACAAATGGCTAGCCTCGTGTTTCCTTTTTGTTGTCTAGACTGCCTCTGTGTGGAGTGGAGAACTCTCTGCCTAAGAGAAGTTTAATGTGTTCAGCATGAATGAACACACCTAGGGCTCCCCATTCAGCTGGCTGAAAATTCCTCCATGCAGCTTCTGATAATACACAAAAAGTTGCCATGTAAGGGGGAGGTTATCCTTTAGATTGTTTTAGAGATGTCTTGATCCCAACCTCCCCTGCAGTCTGGTCTAAAAGCATGTATCTTCCGTCTGAACACTGTAGGCACCGATGTCCACGGCTGGTCTCCTGCTTTTCTGAACTTCCAAGGGAGCTACCCCACTCCCAAGAAACTACTTTTCCTTTTTGAACTGAGGTGGCTATTTCTCTAAGAGCCAGGATGAATCGTGCGTGTAGATAAACCTTATGCGTTGGTCACCACAGAGCCCCCTATATGATGTGGTTAGAAACAAACCTGTGTATCCAGCCTCCAAATAACAGTCTGTTCCACTTGTAGGCAGTGGAGTTTTGGAGGTTAGGAACTCAAAGTGCTTTTCATGAATGTCATGTTGAACCTCTTTCTTTTTTTGTAAAGATGAGAAGTATAAGGTGTTATTCAAGAACCTTGTTTCTGAATTTCATTGATATTTCACTCCTCAGGATTGTCTTTAGGAAAACCTGTGTGCCTGCATGGGTGCCGAGGGCACTTCCCAGGGACATCACTGCCAGATAGGGGGCAGAGCTGTGTTTGGCAGTTATTCTCCAAGCGTGTGTCAGCTAAAGACTTCTGCCAGAATCACTTGTGGTCCTTTGAAAAGAGGCACAGACTCCAGGACCCACTGCGGGTTCCCTAAATCATAAATGCTGAAGATGGGGCCTGGGGACTTCGTTTTGACAAACTCTGAATGATTTAGCATCATGAGATGTTGTCAAGCACCTTCATAAGCCCCATATTAACTCTTGGTTATCATCCCAAGACGAGCTACCTCACCGAACTGCTCTTGAGCTGAGCTGATGGGTGTTAGACTATCACTCCTTAATCTTAGCTCATGCCTTTGGTGCCAGGTTACCTAAGACTGGCATATCCTGTATTAAGCATCCTGTGCTGCTGACACCCCAAACTTTGAGTCACTTACATCCATCCATCCATATCATGAGCTCCTTTGTCATCCATACTAGCCGGGTGGTCTTTTACATTTACCTCTGGCTATCAGAAAGTTAAGATGAACATCTCTTACCACAATGCATGGTTGTTTCCCTTTAAGTCAATCTTCTAAAATATGTGTTATAGACTGAATAGCTAGTAAATAAAAATATGAACCCAGTAACTCTTTTATCTATCATACACTGGTAACAATGTTTAGTTTTAAAGTTTTTTAATCTTCATTTCCTTGTTGTTGATCTATCACATGCAAACTAGTACTTAAAAAACAACAAAAGAGCAGTGTGTCCTTTTAGATTACAAGTATCATGTGATACTATATTATCTTTCTTACAGTTCATATTTGCTCAAAGTGTTTCAGCAATATTTTAGCAGAAAGATTCTCTTTAGGAAACTGAATTCATTATTAGCAAATTGATTTTCCTGGGATCACCTGGGGAAACAGGGCAATGTTTGGAGTGGGTGTTCTGGTACCGGTTTAGACTGTGGAACAAGGTTGGTCTTTGTGAATGGTTAATATAAAGAGCTGTGATTTCTAGTTCTGTGCAGATGGTTCACTGGGCTGTGATGTGACATACATAAACCATAAACATCTCCTCGTCTGATTTCTCAGAAATCTCAAAGGTCATTTTTCTAGAAGAGTGATTCCTCTCAGTTTGTCCTCCCATCCTGGGCTAACCCTTTGTTCAGTGTTCTCAATTCCAACCCCATGCTCACATCTACCCAAAGCTTGTACTCAAGTTCAAGTCTCTCTTAGTGGAGGAACACCATGTAGAAAACACTGCATTAGGAAGGCCGATTTCCAAGCTCTAGGGTGCAACATGGCCTATAGAAGCCCCCTAACAGAAACAGTAAGGCAGAGGCATCTGCTTCCCTTCCACGGGTAAGTAATATCACTGAACCACCAAGACTAAGCACTCTGTGGGTTTGAGTTACTGAGGCATGAGCTGTGCACATAATATTTTCCTAGACCATCTATCTGGGGTCCACTCCCTAGGTACGCTTTACTGAAAGTTCAAGATGAGAACGAAATTGCCAGAGTCTATTCCTTAGAGGGGCAAAGGAAGTGATAGATACCAGGAAGGATGCTATCTTCCCCTAAGGGTCTAAAGCAGGGCAGAGTATGGATCTTTCCCTTGCTGGAAGCTTGTCTATCCCTGTGTTGTCATGTGTGTGTGTGTGTGTGTGTGTGTGTGTGTGTGTGTGTGTTTCTCAATAATTTGCTCTAAGGAATAGGGTACCAGCTAACCTTTTGTACCAGAGGGACTTTTTCTATGCACAGTGACTTGAAGCAAATTAAATTTATATCTTGGTGCTCTCTTTCTAATTTCCACTCTGAACTTCCAAGAGTACAAGTAAAGACCTGTTTTACGGCTGTGGATGGAGTCGAAAGAGATAACTGCTGCTTCTATGATCTCTTAGACTTTTTTTTTTCCGGTACGGGGACTGTTCAGAGATTTGCTTTAATGAAGAATGTTAAGGTTTCTGTCTTTGGGTCTCTATCCAGAGAGCCTGAGAATTGATAACAAGGAAAAGAGAGGGTCCAGCTAGAACACACTGGGAAAACTCAATGATGGAAAGGAACCAGCAAATGGTACAGGGCAGAGGAAGGAACAGGGAGTTTCCAGAATTTAGAGAGAAATTATTCACAGAAACATTCTTTTCAATTCCATGCTTCCTCACAAAGTCGGAAACAGATTTGTGGGGATTCTGTGCTCCAGTGAGTGCTGAGCTATCCTGAGAAAAGGAGAGAAAAACCTCATCTCAGAGCACCCTGGAGGGAGGCACAGCCCAGTTCAGTTCTGAGTACCCCTCCCACCCCCATCTTGGTTCATCTTGGTTCCCAAGATGAGAAGGTGTTGGTGGCAAACAATTGCCAAGGAGTTCAGATTATTAAAAAAAATTAAAATCAGAAATGTCTGGTTTAAAGCAGGGAAACAAAACCTTCACAGGGCATGTGTGTGCTGGGGGAGGGGAGACTTCTCCCTCAGTTCGCTTCTAGAAGAGTAAAAGTCCGCGTGATTTTAAAGGAAAAACGGCAAATTTCGTGAGTTAAGAAAGAAAAAGAAACTCTTTGAACCCATTACATTTAAAAATGGATAGCTGGATTTCTGGCTAAAGAAAAGGCACTGCGAGATGTGGCTTCCTCGACAGCAGGGGGCGCGTTTTCTTCAGGATTGCGTCCGGGTAATTTAGTTAAAAACTTCGCAGTCAGACTTGTTCAGAGGCCCCATCCGGAAATTGCTGTGCAGATAACAGCCCTCCAGTGTCTGGAAATGTTTAATTACCTGGAGCGCTTCATCCTCCAGAGTCCCTGGCAGGTCCGGCACGCAGGGCAGCGGGTGTGGTGGGTGATTCTAATCCAGGGTTCCATCCCAAACTCACATAACCACACCGCAGCAACTCTTCTCCATGCTCTATTGCTTTATTAGACACCGTGTCTTTATTAGATACCGGGTCTTACCACCTTGGAGGAAAGAAAATTTTAATACCGTCAGAGTACAGCTGGTTGTGTGTCAAAAATGAGGCTAATCCTTTAGATTTGTTTTACAAAAAAACAAAACAAAACGTCAACTCCTCCCCAACCTCTACCGTGCCCCCCGAAAGTGTTTTGTAAAAGTCACTAACATTTCATTTTACCGAAGAGAATGACCGGAGTTCGAGCAACCCCACGTACATATTGTTGCTTCCTACATATCCTTCAAACAGAAACAAAGGCAAAGGTGGATACCCACGTGGGTGTCTTGCTATGTCTATGACCAGTTAGAAGATGCTAAGAGGTTCACAAAGAACTTAGGACGCGGGAAATGCCCGGGGAAATGGTGCTCACTTTCCCTTTCAGTTTGTTACTTGTCTGTCGCTGTCACAACAATAAACATTCGCTGTAGCATCCATCGGTTTCTAGTCTCAGAACCCTAGCTGGGCGTGCACACTTTCAGAAGCGTTAAGGTCGCAAATGTGTACATAAGCCATGCTACCTATACCTACCTCCGGAGTTTAACCCCACCTCTTCCGAGCTGGGTTTTGACCTGATTGACTATAATGGTTCCAGAGGAACAATTAGGCCGTTACAATTCATCATCTAAATGAATACAGTGGGAAATCTAAATCTCCTCGCTATTTGAAGGTTCCGTTCATGCATACAGGGAGGGGTTAATGAGAAAACTCCCCCAGCCCTCTAACATCCACAGTGTAGTTACAGGAAGGTTTGCTGTGGAAGCAACACCTCTCGAGTGTTCAGTAAATTCCACTTGGCCATAGATTGAAGTCACTTTGTGATCCTGGACAGTGTGGAGAGGCACGTTTCATGATTAAAAACAAAACAAAGCAAAAAAAAAAACAAAAACAAGGGGAGACCACCAAACCAAGTTTAACTCCAAGACAGGCTGTATCCTGTTCTTTCATGATAAGCTGAAAGGGGCTGGAGTTAGGACGCGAGGACAAGCGGAGGTCAACACTATCCCAGGTATGTCTTGGGGTGGGGATGAGGGGCAGCCAGGACTTGCAGCAGAGGCTGCACTGCTGTTCCCGGTGTGGTCAAAGTTAGAGAGGAGTCTCCTGAAGGGCTGGGACTCGTGTTCCTGCCGGATTCTATCGGGATCATGATGCACAAGGCAGCA
>LOJH01018945.1:4138-17837 GCA_001685095.1 Ellobius talpinus | reverse complement strand
TCTCTCTCTCTCTCTCTCTCTCTCTCTCTCTCTCTCTCTCTCTCCAGCTGGATTCTGTTCCTGTTTCCAACTTTGTGCTGGGGACTGTGATCTGTGAGTCTAATCCTAAATAAAGAACCATTTATTGTACTCAATTCTGAGCTAGTATGGGATTACTTTATAGCATCTACACATATTTGCCCACTTAAATGCTTGCAATGATATAAATATGTTTTAGCTCCTGCATTTTGCATTCCAACCTAGTTGGCCTGAGATCATCTAGACAGTGTTCTTATCTTTGCCTTGTATTAGAACAAACATTAGAGATTTGTGTGCTTTCACATCAGCTTTTTATGTGAGTTCTAGGGCTCCAACTCCCCAGCTTATGTGACTAATATTTTATTCTACTGCGTCATCTTTCCAGTGGCACACTGTTTTGTAGCGCTTTGGATTGAACCTACTGCTTTGGCTTATTGTTCATCTAACATATCTGTTCTTGTTCTCCTCCCAGGTGAAAATTTTTCTGTCACTCAAAATATTTTTTGTTTTTGGGATGGAGAATTGGCTTTGCATTTAAGAGCACTTCTTGTTTCAGCAGAGATACTACATTCAGTTCCCAGCACCTGCATGGATGTTCACATACACCTGAAACGCCAGTTCTAGAGGATTCCATGCTAACTCCATTCATCCGTGGACACATGTGGCACACAGACATACACTTTGGAACTAATTCCTCTCTCTCTTTCTCTCTCTCTCTCTCTCTCTCTCTCTCTGTGTAATCTTTTTTTAAAGGAAAAGAATAGATACAATTTGATAAAGCCATTGTTTTCTAAACCAGGATGGTTTTCTCTCCCACTAAATATTAATAACACGATTTGTGGTATTTGCATGTCAGAGTTAAATAAAGTACCAAAAAATGATTAGCACACATTCCACTTCATCGAATGTCTTAACTTCTTGGGGATGGAGATTATTTTAAGCATTCCATGATATTTATTCAAGCTCATTATCTAATATTGAAATGAATAATTTAATTTATCCTATAGGACTCATATATGGATTATTTTACTTCAAATAAGAAATGACAAATTTAGAGGAATATTAATCCATTCCAACAGCATTTTGAAAATTCTATGTGTATTTCTGCTATTCTAATCACTAATTTATATCTATAAGTAATTTGAAATAAAGATAAATTGTTTTATTTCTGAGTGGTGTGTTGAGCAATGTGGCAACTTCTATACAGCAGGCTTACATGTTAATTATAAAAATAACAAAAGCATATTTGGGCTTATTTAGCTTAGGTTGTGAGTCTGATAAATGTGTTACAAGATGGCTATGTGATTTCTCTCTGATGGTCATCTTCCATTATTTTGAACAGGAGAAAATAACAGGAAAAATGGTCTATAATATAGTAATATATGGAATTAAAATGTGTTTGCCATAGGAATGACAATGTGAAGAGAGTGAGAATTTCTGAAACACTCAGTCTGACATGGGTTGTCTCCATCAAACCCCTCCCCTCAACATTCAGGAATCTGTGCACAACAGGAAGTAGAAAGTTTCTAGCAGCCAGGAGGATAGATTATGTCAAGGAGCTAGCACCTTCCAGACACAAAAGGACTGACACACATTTGAACTCATAGAGACAAGGACAGCATATCCAAGTCCTACACAGGTTCAAACAAGAAAAAATCCAGGCATGGCATAGAAATGGATATAAAATCCCACTCCTAACCAAGGAGTTGTTTGCGTTTGATCTCTTCTGGGAAAGGGAAAACCAGTTTCTTCAAGGGATTGACACTGGGTATATCATATCAACCACACTCCATGCCCAAGAATCATTTGTTAATACAAAACAGACTCCATTTTTATGGGCTTTTTGTTTTATTTTGTATTTTATTGTTTTTTTTATTTTGTTGTCTTTCATTTGTTGTTTTGTTTGTTGTTTGGAAAGGAAGAGTAGAGGATATAGAGTTGGGTGGGTAGGGAGGTGGGGGAGAATCTAGGAAGAGTTGGGGCAAGAGGATTAACATGATCAAAATACAGTGTGTGAAGAAAGGTTATAAATTTAAGAGACTGAATCATATGCTAAATTCCAGATCATCTTGGTTACTATGCACAACAGTCATAAATTATATTAACTCAATTTAAAAATAATCTGTTTATATTGTTGTTGATTTACAGATTAAATATTCTTTAACATGTCAATATCTGAACCATCCTAGGTATTAAGACGTACACATGTATGGCATGCAGCAGTGGCAGTTGGAATTTGACTATACAGTTCATCTGATTCTTCTATAACATGGAGGACTAAAAATGACAACTGTGTATGAAAAATTGAACTGACATTCATACAAACACTTTTTTTCATATAACTTTGTTTTTGGAAGAACAGAAAGACACCTGTTTCATTGGGGTCAAATTTGAATGTATGTCACTATTCCCTCTTTTACATATATATTTGTCTAAATATTGGTAGATCTATATAGATAACTGATAAGTTGTTAGAAAAAAGCAAATTGTAAGACAAGTTGAATGTAAATATCTCATTAGACAAGAAAGCCTAAAGACTTCCAGACACTGCCACTATTTGTGATGACTTATAGACAATTCTATCTGGAAGGACGATGATAAAATAAATCGTTCTCCTGATTATAAGGAAAGGTAATTTTTTCTTTAAATTATTCTACATTGATTGGAAAAAGCATGAAAATCTAGAGGATACTTAAAAGGCATCTAGTGTTCTAGTGTTCTGTAGTATCATGTGATCATTAGCTATACCTCGATGAATATATACAGTATTTACTATTTCTTCAAACCCACTCCTTAGGTTTTTAAATAATACCTTAATTGCATTTGCTGCCCAATTACTGCTTGCTGAAATGAACAATTCAATTAAACTATTGAGGGATAAAGAAAGGTACATTGCATTTTAGCAGGCTAAAGGAATTACAGATAATAGAATTTAAATGCTGTTTCTTCCATAGACAATTATTCCTAAGGTTTGTCCCACACACTACTGTTTGTCATTCCTAAAAAGATAAAAATAAAAACCCTCTGTTTTCAAATAAACTATTTCAATAATTCTATGGAGGAATTTATAGTTTGGAGGCCAATATATCACAAAATGTTTCAAAACAAGCTATTTTATCCATGCTTTTTATACACTACACTGACAGTAGAAACTTTATTGCTGAGAAATTTCTGTGAACATTCTACATGTATTGAGAAAGGGTACCTTAAACAATTTCACAAATGTGTGGCTGGGCTGTATAATCTATGCCTGTACATTTTACAAGAGTCTACAGCGGTAGGAAGAATGGCTGGTTCATGATTCACAAAGCATATGCTCCTGTGTCAAAGCATCCCACGTGTAGAAGAACCTCATATGCATCAAGCATCCCTGATCCGCCCACCGGATGGTAGAAATCACACCACAGAATGTTGTATTGCATTAAGACACTTCTGTCCCCCTTCCTTCCCCGTGATTAAGAAGAATGGCTGGCTTCCTTCCACATGCTGCTTCCGTTCACAGATGAGCATTAGAGAGAATTTGGAAATGGAAAGCCTTCATGTCTGCCATGAACAGGGTCAATTCGCTGTGGCAGCTATGAGCTGGTGACACAGACTTATATTGACACAACCCACATTCCTGCTGCAGAATCACAAAGTGAAAACACCCGGGGCTCTTCTGCCGTTTTCAATAATAAACAAATTTTTTCTCTTCCTTGTATTAAGCAGAGATCTGTCATCTTGACTTGTACACTAAATGGTCCACTCTGACTGCCTTGTTTGTGTCCAATCCCAGCCAAGGATCCAGAAAGATGTGTTAACATTTGGCATGTTTGGGGGCTCGTTGGAAGGGCCTGAGGCAAGACTCCCTGATGTCTGCTGGAGGCTAGTCAATAATCATTAGCCCTTCAAGTGGAGAATGCCCAACGTAAACTGTATTTATGTATTAAAAAAATCTTTCAGCCACAGGGAAGGCCATTTTAGAGAATGCAGTTTCTCAGCAATAACTAGATTGTAATAAAGATGCAGTTGTGGGGGAGAGGAAGGCTGACAGGGGGGGCCCATTCTCAATGGAAAGAATATGAGTAAGAAGTCATCAACCAAGTAAATGAGGGCCATGTATTGCAATACCAACACGTTCTTGCCATTATGTTCTTCATAGCTATCATTCCAAGATCACCACTCAGAATCAAAAGGTTCTCTCTGCAAGGATAATTTATCAGTATGCAAAATACTCTTCTAGCTTAGAACAAAGCATGGTTTTGCTGTCATTAACAAGTTAAATAAAATTCAAATATGATTATTACGTTTACTCTGACAAATAGAGGCTGCAACGATTGATAAAAACAGGAAAACACACACACACGTTACAAATATCAGCTACACTGTATTTATATACAGAACTTTTTTCCTTCATTTTTCTGGCAGAAAATGAAGAATTACTATTGCATGAAGTGGTTATTATACAAAAAAGCCACATTTCTTCCAATGTTCATCATTTCTCTAAAATTGGCATCTCTCTCTACACTGTAGTCTCTAATCCAACAGTTTGTCATGCAGAAGCCAAAAAATCTTGTAGTGAGTTTAGGAGCACATAGTATTCATTCATTCCTTAACTAAGCAAACCTGTACATGTCTCTGTAATGAACAGCGTCAGTAATACATCTCCCCGTGAATACTTCATGATGCAGTCATTAGAGCAACTTTCTTATAAACACATGAATTTTAAGAAAGTCAAATCTTAGCCCATTAACATGTTGGTTATAACTTACAGTATGTGCTACTGGTCTCTTTTTATCCTTTATTCAAATGATGTTTTCACTAAATCCATAGCTGGGGAGATTTTCTCAGTTATTTGATTGCTTACCATGGCATCATGAATACAAAGGTTCAGATCCTCCACACCCACATAAACATTAATTACCAGGGGACCTGGTATCTACCCTGTAATTTCAGTGTTTGGAAAGTATAAACAAGGAATTTTCAGAATAAGGCAGCTCATAGACTAGCTAGCTGATTCAGCAAGTTCTATGTTCAAGTTAGCTAGCCTATTTCCATATATAAGGTTGAATGTAACTGATGAGCACACTTGATGTCAACCTCTGCCCTACACACACACACACACACACACACACACACACATGGAGAGAGATGGAGAGAGAGAAACATATAGAGATGCACAAGAGCATGCGTGAGTGTGCATGTGCGTGCACACACACACACACACACACACACACGGGACTCTCAAATAAAGGATTGCCCAGATCAGATTGGCCTATGACAATATTTTCAAGATATCATCTCAATTTATAACTGATGCTGAAGGCCAAACCCATGGTGAATGTGCCCTAGTTATATAGGAAAGCTGAGCAGGAGCCAGTGAACAAGCCAGAGAGGGAGCCAGCAAGCAATACTCTTCAAGAGTTCTACTTTGAGCTCCTGAATAACTTATTGACATGACTTCTCGCAATATAAAACTGTGATCTGGGTGGATAAGCAAAATAAATCCTTTCCTCCCCAAGATTTTTTTTCAGAATTTATTATTTCAGCAGTAGAATAAAACTAGGAAAAAAAGAATGAATAAAATGTTAAAAGCATATCCTAAAGAAATAAGGTTTTACTTATATCTGAGTTGAGATGCCAGCAAAATGGAAATAAAGTAAGGGGGGAGACATTACAAGATCCAGGAAATGAGGGATAGTGTAAGTACTGAGTGGGCACTTGCAGATTAGGCCAGAAACTATTTATAAAGACAAAAAAGAAAAAAAACAATCTGGGGAAGAAATTCATAGTATCTCCAAGCAGAGTCTAGCTGATGTAAATGAATGAACAGAAGAATGAACAGATACAGAGCAAAGTAGAAAGTATAGTTACCAGAACAACATTCAGGATTTGGAAGACAAGGGAGCTGGGAAAACACAAGACAATTCAGACTTTGAAAAGATATTTTTTTTCATTCCTCTAGCATTAGTAACTAGATTAGAAAGTTCCTAAATCTGGTGAAAATAATGGGAAAACATGGTGATCCAAAACTTTGATTTAAATATACTTCTAACCAACTAACTACCTTACACTATCGAGCTTACTCCCAGAAGTATCTGTTTTCTTTTATGGTAAATTATGAAAATATAGTTTAACCTTTTGACTATCATAGAAATTGATGGTGTGTAGATTACAGGAAAATCATAGTTGTTAGGATTCAATTGGTATTTGGCAATGGTTATATAGTGTCAGTATTATTATTAATTTGATCCTGGAATATTGAAAAGGTACTTTATCTATGCTATCATATTCTACATTACTTTATAGCTATGACAAAATAATAAGAAAGCTATTATGACAAACCCAAATTTAAGAATAGCTTCCTGTTTCAGTTATTCATGTCTTCTTCATGTTGTGATAGCTACTGTTTCAGTAGTATGGAGAAATACAGATGTTTAACATTAGGACCCATGACATAAGAGAACACTATGTGTGGATTATTCAACACAAACCTAAGCTCCCCAACTTTCAACACCCTTCTAATAAACATCAAACTATACAGAGCATATAAGTCCAGAGTGTTTGAGAGTCATTTCAGGGCAACTTTGGATGTATTTCAATCATGTATGTGCATTAAGATGCTTAAACTAGACATAAAAGATTTAGAACAACAGGCTGAGTAGCTCATTGAGTGAAATGTCTGCTATACAAGCATGAGGAGTTGAGTTCAGATTCCCATCACCCATTTGAAAGTTGGGTATACTAGTAGTCTATAGTCAGTTTGATTGGGAACAAAGGAGCAAGAGAGCACCTGGAGTTCAATGGCTAGCCAGTCTATCCAAAAGCATAATGTGAAGAGTGACGGAGAAAGATACCTGCCATCACTTTCTGTCCTCCATGCATACACATAAAGACAAATAATGCACACATACAAACAAGCCTATACACAAAAACACAACATATACATAAAATAAAACATACTTGATTCACTAAACGTTAGATTCAAACCTGGCAGTAATTCTAATATTCTTGCTGCCATCAAAGACAAGATCATGTCTTCTTTTCTTTACCCAAAGAGTATTTGGAATGATACAATAAGAAGTCCTTATTTAGAAACAGTGTAATTCAGAAGCAAAGCTGCAGAGGGGTTACCATGGATAGTTAGCTTTATTTGGTTGAATAGATTAATAAGTGAATGCATAATGGAAAATTTGGGAGATATACATAGTAGAAAGTATTATGTCAAAATACATAAGTGAATTTGGCTGGCTTTATCTTTTGGCACCACACTTCTGTCTGATTTGATATTCCTGTTTGAATCCCCAACTATCTTCCACTTACATTTGGATTCCTGCTTCAAGAGAATTTAAATTTATTATATCCTTTCCTACTGAGGTGACAACTTTCAAATATATCATAAAATATAATAAAAGCTTTTCCCTTTATATCTTGATCTTCCAACCAATCATCATTTCTAATTTTGAATGAGTAGTCATCCTGCAATACAAAAACTTTTCTAATAGCTCTTTTAAAACACACACACACACACACACACAATAAAGAGAGATATCCCCCCATTTCCCACATTTACACCAGGACACACAGAGTAAGCTACATGAACTATGAAGGAAGAAGTCATAACCTTAACTCTACCTGGGCCAATTAGAATGCTGGCAGTGTCGATATGTTTTGTTGGTTTTACTCTCTCATAGAATTTCTAGGAAAGACTGCAGCACATTTATAATTTAGTGGGTTTTTTTCTCAAATTAGAAATTCTTTCCCCATATGTCAAGATGGGATTGCTAATGGAACAGAGAAATGTAATCTAGCCACCGAGAGAAATTCTTCTCAATAGCACCATGCATATGCCTTGTTGCAGATAATGCCTGTTAAAAGTTGTAGCATTTGCCTAAGAAGAACAACTCCCCCAACCTGTTTCTGGAAATCAGAATGTGATAAAAGAGAAAAATACTAGAGTACAAGATTTGAAATTCATGTCAAAACACTCTGGGTGAATCAAGAGGGCAGCCTTTATTTATAATAGAAATCACACTAATTAAATTCTCTAAAGAGCTATAGAAGCAGAGTGGTATAGGGTAATGACCCCGTGGAGATGAATACTTGCTCTAAAAGTATGAGAACATGAACTTTAATCTCCAGAGCACAGATAAAGATCCAGGCATGTCTCTACCTGCCTGTGACTGGAAAAACAAAAACAAAACCAAACAAATAAAATACAGGCATCAGAGACAGAGACAGGCATATCCAAAGAGCTCTCTAGCCGAATGTATGCATATCCAGTTCAGTAAAAAATGTTGTCTCAAGAAAATAAGGTGTGGAGTAATCATAAGAGACACCTGATCCCAGCAGTCCTGGCTCACACCTTTAATCCTAGCACTTGGGGGGCAGAAACAGGTAAATCTCTTGAGTTTGTGGACAGTCTGTTCTACGGAGTTTCAGGACAGTCAGGGCTACACAGTGAAACCATGTCTCGATTAAAAAAAAAGAGAGAGAGCCCTGACATCCTAATTTGACCTGCTTTGACCTCACCCATTAGAATGTGTGTCTGAACTTTAAAATTCACATGTAGATCAAGCACACACACACACACAGCAGAAGGAATCTTAATATTCACATCATTCTCAGAAATCCAGAAAACTGTGGGATGATAGAGTTTCCCCAAAAGAGGCAATGAATCAAAAGAGGCAATGAATGTTTTCAATCTGACCATGCAAGTATCTTAAGGGTGATGTCTGAATCATGCCAACTAGTGTTTATACTTAAATTAAAGGATATATCACTGTCCTTTGGGACTTTGGATGTCTAAAACTAGACTGGTATAGGTCTCCAAGTGCTCATGGCATGCTCAGGCTTTTTATCTTTCCCTAGAGAGCTATTACTGTCTTTGCTTATTCCTTATAGAGGTTGTTTTTCTCCTGTTACTTCATACTCCTTCAGTCATCATGAATCCCATTCCCAAAATAAAGTTCAGTATTTTTTCCTGCTTCTATCTATTGTTCTTTATCATTTATAGAAGCCTTTCATTCATTAATTGATACTTAGGATGTCTCACTTGCTGGGTTATCATATGTTGCATCTTGTAATCTTTTTCTGGTTTCATTTATGTGTCTCACATTCAGCCAAGAGCTTGAAAACATCTGTCTAGAGTGGGAGCTAATCGCCAGAGTGAGAGCAGACAGGTAGTGATAGTTTCATGATAGACTATATAGCAGGTATAGCTTGGAGGTTGGAAGAATTCGGTCACAGTTTCCATACTGCTGTGAAATTTGATGTTATGGATCATTCTGACTTCTTCAGATTGGGTTGCCCAGGATTTTTATGCTATCAAAAGTCTGGTATGTGAGAAAACTTCTCCATAAAATTCCACTCAGTTTCCTCTGAACTCTCACCATGACTATTTGGCTCGATGCCACAACCTTTAAAGTTTATCAATACATTGTCTCTTGAAGAAGTTATAAAAATACACTGAAAATATAAAAGTTAACACATTTAATAAAATTTTCTTGACCTATATTGTGTTCTCTACTAGTGCACTAAATCCTGAGCTAGGATGTTTCTTAAACATGATACACAGAAAATATTTTCTTTCTTATTTTATTCCATGTTGGTTTGTCATGGAGTCAAATAATATAATGACAAAACTTATTTACAAACTTAGATTTCTCTAATAGAAATGGGAATTATTTATATAAAAGGAAGCATTACAGCTAATAAATACCGGCAAAATTCTGTGATAAGAAGCCATCTTATTGATGTTGTGATAAAAGGACTGGTATTCCAAGTCTACATTGTTGGTAGAAAGTGATTTATACTGGAGTGTTACAATACTAAATATCACACTGATGATTCATGGTAACTAAATTTATCAGGGCTCCCAAAGGCTATTCAATAATCTACCTGAAATCATAAATATATTCATTAGGAAAAAATATAAGAAATCTTTTACAGTTTTATTTAAAATAGAATTAAACCTTTCAGCATCACATGGGAAGATCAAGATCTAGGATGAACCCAGTAACCTGGATGGCAGACCACAGGGTTTTATTTGAAACCATGGAGCATAGTCTCTTTGTGTTCTTATGAGGGCTATTGAGAGTAATAAAGGATGCATTCATATATCTTCCTCCACTGAAAGTCTGTGAAATACTGCTTTAGATCCACTGCACGCTGGTTTTCTCCACTTTCCCACACCCAGGCATACATTCCTACTGGGGGCCAGATCTGTAGAGGAGCTGGCAGAAGGCATTGATTGAGTCTGTTTCTGTTATACTGACAATTTGCTTTTGTGAGATGCTTGCAAAGCATCCGTTGTAGGTTTGATGCATACAGCCCACCCACTGAGACAAAGTGCTCATTTCTTGATTGAGCATATGCTTGATTCTTGGAGAGAATGTGAGGAGAAGTGAAAAGGACTCTAGGCTTGAGAAGAAAAAAGAATTATTTAATGACAAAAAACAAGGATTCTGAATAATAAGAATAAGACTGTATCTATATAATATCCAAAGATATAACATAGTTATTTCACTTTAACACCCATTCTTTCACTACTCATTCATTCATTCCTGCATACATATTACTAAGCTTGCTATCAACTTACTATGTTTTTTGGGTCTGAATGATTTGATGGTGAAGGGATGGGAAATTTGCTTTGATGAATATCACAACTTCAGAAGGTCTGCAATGGGCAACCCTCCTATTTCTTGCAAGCTTCAGAGTATTCCAGGTCCTGTCTACAGACACACGTAGTATTTAGGTCATTAAGATTCACCCCTACCCTAACGTGTTGAATGTCACTCACAGGTTTTACAATGGGAAAGAGGGCCTTCAACAATCATGCTTGTTCAGCCACATGAATTATGTCTGTATCATTCCCTAGAACTGTGAAACACACAGAACTGATGTAACTGTTTTCTAGCAAACTTATGGTGTCACCTATGCTGTAGCTATTACATACACACCTTTCCATGTCCAGAAAGCAGAATAGAAAACAAATACAGTGAGAGGATAAAGATAGTTAATTAATCATGAAAAAAACTCAAATACATTGATAATGAGATTAGAAGTAGGATATTAATTTAGGTTCTGAAAACAGAACAGAATTTCAGAAAAGCTAACATTAAGAATCTTACCTAAGATGAAAAACCTATTATAGAAAAAGGTAGGAAGTTAGATTTAGACTGAAGTTGCCTAAAATGTTAAAACTAATAGGAGAAAAGTTAAGGTGGTAGATTATTCTACTTAGAAGAAATGCCACGTGGAATTAAAAAAGCCATAGTGATAAGTTAAGTAGTCCTAGGAATAAAAAGTAGACCAGTGTGTCAGAGCACAGGAAGCTAAAGAGAAAGTAGTACCAGAATGTGTTGAAACAGAAGGCTGGGATCAGATCTTGCAAATCCTTGTATGCTGTGGTAATACCATCCTGCAAATTAATCTGTCAGATTCTTATTTATGGTGATACAGATAGAGAACAATCCATCAAATTCCAAAGACCAAATGTATACAACCAAACATTACAAATAAGGCTAACATGAGTTAAAATGGATATTCAATATTTACATGGCATTCATGATGCTGCTAACTCTTCTCTTGAGAACTGTTGAACTTTATTACCACACAGATTCAAGAAGGATTGAATCTTATGAGACTTTCTATAAAGAAAAACATACACATCCTTGAGATTGCAATAACATACTTACAAATCAATACAATGAAATGACATTGATTTCTATGACTTTTTCTAGAACATTATTAAAATGTATATATAATTCAAGTGATTGTCTGTCCAGCTGTAGTAAAAGGCAATATATTCATTTTAGTCTGTGGACAAAACTATAAAATGAAGTACATACCTAGAAGATGTATTTTATTCAAAAACAAGTTATTCAACTTTATATTTCTTTTAAACTATTAAAACCAAAAGCAGATAGGGTGCTAGAGAGATTACTCAAAGATTCAAAACACTGTTGCTCTATCAGAGGACCCAGGTTCAGTTCCTGGCACCACGTGACTCACAACCATCTGTACCTTTAGATTCAGGAGACCAAGCACTCTCCTTTTCTGATCTCTAATGGGCATCAGGCATGCTTGCGGTACACATACATACATGTGGGCAAAACACCCATAAACATAAAATAAAATAAATATTTTTTAACCAATTAAAAGTAAAAGAAACATTGAATGGTGGGGGCAGGATGGTTCAGTAAGTAGAGATCCTTGTTGCCAAGCATGATGACCCAGGTTTGTCCCCCAAAACCACACAGTAGAGGAAAGAACCAGTAAGTTGTCCTCTTATCTCCAAAAATGTGCTGTAGAATTTCCTCACAAATAAAGTTTTATTAGATGTTTTTAAGAAAACTTGAGGTTGAATACACAAGTATTTGCTCAAAAGTGTCTGGCAAAGCATGCCCATTAGTGTCTGGCTAGAGTCTGTCACAGAAGTTATGTGAAGCAACCTCTGCTTAAAACAAATATCATGATACCCACATGTGGAGCAAGAATTAAGAAAAAGAGGAAGAATCTCAACTTCTGTCCAACAAGGAAGTGTTCTATTTATGGTTCTTGGTGTCCAGCGTGAGGCATGTACACAGAGCCCACTGTTTGCAGTGTATAGAAGCATCACTATTTTAAGGAGCCCTGATATGTAATATAACACTTGTGGAAGACTAGAAAGAAACACCTACAAAGCATGGACTCCAAAACTTCCCAGAACTGGGGCAGTAAGCAGGGATTCCACCTTTACTGCCTGCATAAGACTAGGTTCTCAGGGAAACAAGGTGGGAAGAGCCAGTCACCAGAGCTTCTAGGCAGAGGGTCTAGTCAACTCCTAACAGTATAAGGCTTAGTTTATGTGGTCAGAGAACATGGCAGATGTGCAGAAATCAAGATCCAGACACAGAAAACCTCTCAACAGGTACAGTATGTTTAAAAGAATGTTTGGGTGCCAAAGAAATAAAAAAGAAAATGTGTATAGACAGTCATAAAAATAGTTTAAAAATAATAAAATCTTTAAAAAGAGAGTAAAGAATATAAAAAATAAACCACATAAGGATGGGATTACACAGAAACTTTGGACATTACATGTGCTCTGTTAATTTTCAAATTTTTGAATGCTAATAAACAGAGACATTGGATTGTGGAAGGGACTGCTGAATTAAACCAGTTTATATACTTTAAGGATGTAATCTTTCATTATTGGCTTCAATGGAAAGTGGGAAATGTGTTATGCTGCAGGAGAGATTATACTTTTGTTTCCACAGGAATGAAAAGCTATGTATTCTTAAAGATTAATAAAGATCAGATTTGATTAGAAGAGACTCCTTGAGAATTCTGGCTTCAGAAATGAGGAAGGAAGCCAGAAAAAAACTGCAAAAGAGGTAACATATAAGCTAATCCCTCAACATGAGAACAGCTCTGAGACTGGGTGAGACATCATAAATCTTGTTGGCTACAGAGTCATAATGGCAGTTTGTTTACACAGGCCAAACTGACTTATGAAGCTGACAGATGACTTTTATCTGCTCAAACAGAAAACAAAAAGGTTTTACCTGACCAGTACACACCTCTCATTCCATATTTGTGTTAAGGCAGATGTGTATGTTACCTTAAAAGTTTGTGTATTTTCAGAACAACAGGACCAGATACCAATAAATGATGTAGGAGGGTCATCTGTCTATGTGTTACTGTCATTGGTTAATAAAGA
>LOJH01018944.1:0-11285 GCA_001685095.1 Ellobius talpinus | reverse complement strand
GAAGGTAATACAGGCCACAAGGTGGGAACCGGGTCCAGTGAAGGTAATACAGGTCACAATAGTGAGACGGCTCAGTGCGGAAACACGCCTGCTGCTGAGTTGTATTTCTGGAACGCTCATGAAGAAGGAGATAATAGGCTCCTGGATTGTACTCTATCCTCCAGATGCACTCTGTGGGATGTACAGATGTGTGCACATGTGCATGCATGCAGACACGAATAAATAAATGCAGTAAAATATTTGAATAAGAATATAAAAGCAAGATATGAAGGAAAAACTAGTCATATCACAATTTGGATCATATTGTTAAAATAACCATTTACAGCCAGAGGAATCAAGGGCATCACAATAAAACTTACAAAACCGATCAACTAACCTGGGCTCATCACAGACACTGAACTGACAGTCTGGGAGATTGCATGGGGCCGACCTGGGCCCTCAGCATGCATTACAGCTGTGTAGATTTTTTTTAAATGGAAGTCCCAAAAGAGGGAATGGGTGCTGTCTCTGACTCTGTTGTCTGGTTTTGGGACCCATTCCTTCTAGGGTTACCTTGTCTAACCTTAATAGGAGAGGGTGTACCTAGTCTCACTGCAGCTTGATATGCCATGGCTGGTTGATACCCATGGGATGCCAGCCTGTGTTTGAAGAGAAACAGAGGAGGAGAATTGGGTGGGGTGGATGGGTGGGGGAGGAAAGAAAGGAGGAGAACTTTGGTTGAGATGTAAAGACTAAAAATAAACAAACTACAACAATAAAATAAAAAATAACCATTTATGAAAGTGAAGAAATACTCCTCAGATAAAGAAAAACATGATTCATCTGGCAGTGGATTCATGCTCTAAATAGGTAAGGAATCCAAAAATAACAATAAAATAGACTGAACACTAATCCAAGGAATAATTTGAAGTGGCCAACATATCATAGACCATGTTCAACTTTATTAGCCATTTAGATACAAGTCAAAACCACAATTTGATAATATCTTACTTTAGTTTTGAAAGGCTATCCTCTCTCTCTCTCTTTCTCACACACACACACACACACACACACACACACAGCAAATGCTCGTGAGGATGTGGAGAAAAGGAACCCATAGATTCTTGGTGAGGATGTAAATTTATACCGTCATTAGAGTGAACAGTCTAGATGTTCTCTATGAAACTAGAACCAAATCCACCATAGAATGTAGCAGCCTCCCCTCTGAGTGCACCTGGGACTACCAGAGGGACCTTCTTGGTACTGCACTATATAGAACTGCTAACATTTAGAATACATTTAGTTGCTCATTAATAGGTGAATGGACAAAGAATGTGGTTTATATATACAATAAAAATTATTCACATATGAAAGATTTCATTATTTGCAGAAAAATGAATGAAACTGAAGGATAAATTCACACAGAGCACAGCAGTTGCTGGCAAGGAAGAGGGGAACCAGGCTGGTGATGGTTAGAGGACAGGCGTCCTAAGACACTTAGACAGAAGAGGTTACTTAGTGCTTTGAAGTTTAGAACTGGGGAAGGCGAGTACAGTTTGTAGAAACATAGCTATACTCATGAACTACTAGGAAGCCTCTGAATCCAAAGAAATAATAACTAGGAACCATTACTTATACTCAAACTAACCATAATCAGTATCTATTGCACACACACATTAAATAGCATATATTCCCTATAAATAAACACATAATTATTCTAATAAAAGTCTACAAAAATGATAAGGAAATTGCTCTAAATTGGCCATTATATACTATGTACATGTCTTAAATTACCACACTGAGTCACATAAATTTGTACAATTAAAAGTCTTATAAAAGCGAATGCTCTTGGAAATGAGACTTAAGGAATGGAAGAGACCTCTACTCAGATGAGAAGGGATGACTGGAGGTCAGGTGGCAATGTTTTTAAAGAACAAGTAGCATTCACACAGGCAGCCTGAGTTCTTGGGCACAATAGTGACTTGGAACATCTGAAGGAGGAGAAGAGAGGGGGGCGAGAGGAGTAGGGTGGTGTTCAGACCCTAAGAGCCAACCGATTAGGCTCAGAAGGACGTTTGTCCCTGTGGGCAGCAATAAGTCATGGAAAGTGGCAGGTGAGTAGGACTGGATGACAGATGCATCTCAACACACCACTCTAGCAGCTGTGGGGGTTACTAGGAGGTAAGAGAGGCTGGAGTAGAGCCCCGGTGCAAAGCTGATCCCCTTGTCCTGACACATGCAGGAGCTGGACACTCGGGGTGTATGTAGGAGAGGCAGCAGACAAAAATAGAAGGAATAAATACTGCAAATACTTAAATTAAAAATTTCTGAATATTTCTACAATAGCTTCAAAGACAAGTATGGGGCATAGCCATGGCTGGGATTATGGGTGCCTTGGGAAATGAGAGGCCTCAAGTGGATCACCATTTTGTGAGTTCCCTGTAATACTGCTTGCTGTTGTCTTAGGAGTTTTATTGCTGTTATGAAAGCAACTTTGGGAGGAAAGGATTTATTTCACCTTAAAAATCTTAGGCCACACTCCATCACTGAGGTTATCCACAGCAGGAGCTCAGGGAATGCTCCTCACTGGCTTGCTCTCCGACGCTGCTGGGCCTGCTTTCTTACCTATCCCAGACTACCTGCCCAGAGGCGGCCCTTCCCACAGTCAGCTGGTTTATTCCACAGCTGTTGAGACAATGGCCCACAGGCTTACCAAAGACCAATCTTCTGGAGACATTTTCTTAACAGAGAATGCCTCTCTCCAAAGACTCTAGCTTGTGTCAACACAGCTGGGGGTTTGGCAGGAAGGAATATTACAACCTCTGTAAGAAACTGCTGCAGATGGCGAAACTCAGGTGAGGAACTTGAGGAATGTGGCCTGAGGCTGGAGATTCTGGTCATGGCAGAATGACCTCAGATGTGGAAGAGTGTTGGAAACTGTCATGGTTCGGATGCCGGTGTCCTCTCCTACAGAAACTTAAAGGTCAGCTTGGTAGTATTGGATTGTTTAAGAAATGACCAAATCTTGAACCCTCCCTCATGAGTGGGTGCAGGCCTTGCCATAGAGGTCTCCCGTGGCTTTCAACACCTTCTTCCCTTCAGATTTTCACCATGAAGGACACAGAGTTCATCTCCTCTGGGGGAAGCACCAGTGAAGTACTATCTTTTAAGCAAAGAGCATCCTTCATTAGATATCTGAACTTACTGGTGCTTTTCAATGTACAGAATTCTCAGAAATACATGTCTGGCCTTTATAATCTAGTTAGTCTCAGGTCTTTTATTATAGTAGTACCGACTGAACTAAGGCAGAAGTTTCTTATTTATCTTCTCAATGCTTCCTCACCTGGTCACTAAGCAACTGTCTACTCTTTGCTTGCAAGATGGCTACCTCCCACATAGACTGTCTGTGCTTTTAATATTGTATATTTACCCACGAATACAATTTCAACCTGTCTCAGGCAGAGAAAGCTTTCAAAGAGTTGTCTAAGCACAAAACAGGTGATTAATGATGGCAAGCCAGTGCCTTGATTGAAATTAATTTCATTTTTTCTCATTCAAAGTTTAATAGTATTTCAAGCTGCTTGTCAAACAAAGCAGAAACATAACTGAACTCAAGAAGGATCTTCTCAGTTGCATTGGGTTGTGGAAGCAGAGAACTCTAATGCCGGCAGTGGAGTGGAGATTGTTGTATACAGGAAGAAGAGTCCCTGTGGGCAGAAAAGGCACAGGGTCTAGGTTGAGAAAAGTCAAATTCTGTGTGTGTGTGTGTGTGTGTGTGTGATGTCTGTGCACGAACGGGGGTATACTCATGACTGCTAGAACACATGATCATTCTCAGTGGTATGCACTGGAAACAGTTAAGAAATAAGGAACTTGCATCAGTGAGTGTGACCTGAGCATGGAAAAGCACTGTGGCAATGACTTTAAGAATGATGGGCTCTGTCAGCCCAGCTTCCCTTATCTTCCTCCTACTCCAAACCTCTTCTTCCTGGTTTCTTACATTGTCATTTATCTAACGGCCTTCTTCCTCCTTCCTTCCACACCTGCTCTTTCTTACTCCAGCTTTCTGTCTCATTCTCCACATAGAAGCAAAGCCATGATGTCTCACAGGTCACAAAGCCAAATGGAATACATGATCTCATCAACCTCACAGCTATGTGTGGAGACTGGTGCTGTCCCCATTCTTCAGATGATGAAAATGGAGGCCAAGAAGTATGAGATCACTTGCCTGAAGCCACCCACATAGCCATAGGGAGGCAGAGGCAAGATGGTGGCTTGTGGTTTTTCCTTCCAACTTTAGAAGTCACAGGAATTCCAAAATGACAGCTTGTGCTGCATTTCCCCAAACAAGAACCAAACCTCCTCCATGTTCAAGGACCCCAAAGTACAGCTGCTTTCTCTAGAAGATTTTCTAGAGAACATCAAAGGAGTATTTTTCTTCTTGAGACTCATCTTGACTTATGCGGAAGCCCTCCTTTAAGACATTGAAATCTTTTGATGTTCATGACCATTTGTATATAACACTGTTCCCACAGCAAGGTAGGCTTAGAGTCTGGAGTCGGCACACTCTGGCTCATTTGTTAGATTTTCAGGAGTTTTGTGAGCTGCTGGTTGAACAAAGAAGACTTCTAAAAAATCAAGTCATTTCTAAATAAATGAATTATATTGAGAACATAGATCAGAGGAATCCTAAGTTCACCATTTCTTGATTATTCCCCTATGATTTATGACTGTTGCTATGACCTCTGTAGCCCTGAGGTAACTCACATGTTGTATTTGAACAGAGAAAATAAGAACACTAGCGTTCTTTTGCTTATCTCTTCCTAGGTCCGAGTTCAATGACATTCTACTGGGAATTGGAATTGGCTACAAGAAAAGCATTTACACTCTGGAAATTGGCAAAAGCTATTAACACAGGCCTTTTTTCCTCAGGTAACCATCTGTTAAACATTAACTAGTCCATTGATGGCCAAAGGACTGAGGTTAATAGTGACTACCTCACTTTATTGTCTTTCTTCCTGACATGAACTTGGGCAGGAGAGAGAATGGGATTGCCTGAGAATGGAGAGGAAATGATTCACGCCCCGCTTCCGCCACGTTGGTGGTGCTGATTAAGCAGCTGTGATATAAATTATTAACAACACCGTGGGCTCCAGACTCATTCATGGCCATGAAGAAACAAGAGATCAGTTACCTTTTGTCCAAATAAACCACTAATTCCAAATAGCAGTCAGATTTGGGGGATTTATTAATTCAAATATTTTTGACTATATCTTATGTGCTTCATGTTATGTTACTTGGAGCCTTGAAGCAAATATGACAGACAAGATACTTCATTTCTGAGTTACCGTGGGGCTGGCAGGGAGTCTTAAGCTTGGTGAGACATCTAAACAATTGGCACCTTCCCAGGGATCTCAGAGCAGGCTTGGAGATTATGTTCAGCAAACTGGGTGAACCACCTAAGAGAGAGGGAGGGACCATCATGTCCTCTCCTGTCATCACCAGGCCTTGTCTGGACCTGGCAATCTCCACCCTTGTCTTTTCTCTCTTCTCCTTAGTAATATTGGTCATCAGCTGTATAAGTTAGTAGTTCTGCAAGAAAGGAAATATGGCCCCGGGCTTGGCCCATGGATTATATCCTCTTTCGGGTAAAGGGGATGGAGAGAGGGGTTTACATAATTTCCTCATGTTGTGGCTTTCTCTTTAGCTGTGTGGCTTAACCCCCCCCCTTGGCAGACCTCTTCCATAGGGCAGTCAAGCATGTGATGAATCCCTTTCATGGCCTGGCTCTGATGTTAGAGAGGAGGCATCTAATTTCATCCTTGTCCTGGGGAGTGGAATCAAAGCTAGCAGTTTGCTTTACTTTTTAAAGAGAAATACCAGGCCATTCTAGAACATCCAGTTCTAGCCCTACTCAGATTGCTGGGTGATGATACTTGCTGAACCTTCCCTTTGTCTGGGAAATAGGCAGTGGGGCTCTCTTGGCAGATAAAAAGGGTACATTTACTTTGATCTCTGTCACATTGGCTTGCTTAGGCTAGCTGGAGTTACTCTTCATGTCATGGTGAGAGTAGAAACCTCTTGAGAAGCCCGGAAGCCCACAGAGGAAAGTCCCTTGGGAAACCTGATTATCGACCATGTGTGACCATGGCATTTTTAGATGTGATTGGTTTCTACTTTTCTGAAGGTTGGACATTCCATGCCTGCTTCTCTCTTCCTCTTGCCACTTGAAAGGGAGGTGATAATTGATTGTATTTGGAAAGTATGCCCAGCAGATGGCATCCATTCCAGTGGGATGGTGAGAGGAACACGTTGGCAGTAGGAAATGCCATGCCAGGAGTCTAGAATGTCACAGGGGAAAACACCCAAGGGAGCCTGTGAAGTGTGAGCATGGAGAGTCCCCACTTGGGTAGGGAGGGGCGCAGAGCAGGTAAGGTAAGCCAACATTCCTCACACTCCCATCAAGGACAGGACTTGATCTTCTGTGATAGGGCTCCCTAAAGAAGGCCTTACTTGGGCAATTCAGGGTAGTGGGATGCTGCCAAGTTGGAATCCCACCCAGAAGGCAGCATGCGTCTCCTGACTTCGTGTTACTCTTGGCTGTTTAGCTTCCAGAAAGAGCTATCAATCCCTCCATCAGGGACATTTTTGCTGTTCTACCATTGGGCTGCCTGAAGAACTCTGGTTTGGAAGATGGTTTCCACCAGCAGTGCATTTTCCTAGTTTCCGTGCCTTAAATACTGGACGATTAGAGCTTCCAAACTGTAAGCAATTATTTGGGGTTCAGCATGCATGCCCAGCAACTAGTCAAAGGAATTCATTCTGTATGGGAGTGCTCTGATAAGTGTTCCTGTTGCGTTTAGATTCTCTTACAACTTCACACCGAGCAGGGAAGAAAATCAAAGTACCCCGAGCACTGCTGAAGCATCTGCCTCACTAACTCCACATGGTGTCTGTATCCCAGTTTGCGGAAAATTCTGCTTCAACTTTTTTTCTTGACTCATCTCATGAAAGCCTTTCCAGAGTCCCTTTTCTCATGTGACCCTAGATCTCTGGAGTCTCCCCTGACTCTGGCTTCTCAGTGAGTGTTATGATGTCTGTGCCACCATCAGTGTAAACTCACAGTGTGTAAAAGATCAGGTTTTCTTTGCCTTGTCGTAACATCTGTTCTGAATGGTGCTGATCACTCTTTGCTTTGTCCTGTCGTCTGTTCTGAATGGTGCTAATTGCTCCTTGCATAACTGTTCAGCTAGCCTGACGATTTGGACCATCTTCAGTTTATCCTCTGTCTTCTCCGCTCCATTTTCATAATCAAATCTGGAAGGATTCCAAGACATATTTCAATCTTTCTATAGATTGCAATCATTTTCCTGCTTCTAGCTCTTGCTCCTTTTCTTAGTTAACTCAGATTGAAGAATCAGAACATCACCCAGTGGCATATTTTGGGTGATAAATGTGTTGTGAAGGCTGAGATCAAAATGCCAGCAAGTTCCTGTGAAGGTCTGCTTGCTGGCGCGCGGACAGCTCCTTTGTGCTGTGTTCTCATACGGTAGCACGAGGGAGCTGGCTGCTGGAGTGTGTTTGGTAGGAGCACTGATCCTCTTCCTCACGGCTCCCCCCTCTCCTAGCTTCTTCCTCTTCCCAAGTTTCCCAGTTCATGTCTGTTTTGTCTCTACCACTCTCAACATTCCCTCTTCTGTGTTCAGAGCACGTGTGCTCCACTGCGCCTACCCACGTAAGGCCTCTGCTCCCCTCCCAAAATATAGTCTTTCTACCTACATATTCCAATTTAAATTTAAAAATATGAAAATTTGAAGGGATGATTCACATATGAGGGAGATTACGTGACATTTATCTCGAGGCATATATTACCTCGGTCAGGTCAATACATGACTTACAATGGTAGTTATCTTACTTCTTGCAACTGTAGCACAATGCCCAAGCCTAGGCAACTTTTAAAGAATAGACATTTGTTTCTGGATGGAGGAGATAAAGGTGATTACAGATCAACATTTGGTAAAGTTTCACTCCGTGCCTCAGAGATGCTGCCTTTTGGGCATGTCCTTCCACCTTCTGGGGTGAATGCTCTGTCCTCACATGGTGAAAGAAATAGAGAGACTAAACCTGAGCCTTCAAATACTTTTATGAGGTACTAATCACATGTAAGTCACATGAAGCCCCCATGGCTGCCCATTCTTACAGCTTCACCTGTTCATACTGTTGTACCAGGGATCACATTTTAAAGGTGAAGCTTGGAGGGGATACAGACTTTCAAATTACAGCATCATTATTTGTCATTTTCCAAAAAGCCTCCATGGCTTTCCACTGTATAAAAAGACACATCCGCATTATGTTCTCTAGTTGTCCTTGGCCATAGCATGAACTAGCGCTTTGGTCCAGGTCAGACCCTTGAATTCCCCTTCAATACTTGCTTGGTTCCAATATTTCTGCTTTTGGTCACACTGAAAATGATTTGAAAGTTGAGACTGCTAAAGAAACTGGATTTTCACTAGAGAGCAAAGAAACTACCTAGTTCTCCTTAAATCAGAATAAGAAAAAGATATCAGTGTACGGTATGATGGCGTCAGTTGGCAGCTTGTCACCTGCAACAGAAGTAACTAAGATAGATCCAAATGACCAATATTGTGAAATATTTTGTATTCCATGCCGTGGCTTATGGAAGCCAGAAGTCGGTCTGGTTCATAAGTGAACCGGATTTAATGATGGCCGCAGTCTGCAAATGTATGGATTTCAGAGTGACAAATGAAAAAGCAGCAAGGCAAGGGGCCTGGAGGGTTCCTCTATAGGTAGGCTTCGCTTACATATTCTCAGGCTCATGGGTTTCTAATAATTAACAAAACTAAAAGATGGGCTGGGGGAGGTAGTCCAGTTGGAAAGTGTCTACTGCTCAAGCACTGAAAGGTGACTTTGGATTCAGAACCCATGTGAAACCAGGTGTGGTGGCATGTGCCTTTGACCAAACCCTTGGGTGTGTGTCATGGTGTATGTGTGGAGACAGATGGGTCCTTGAAACTCGGCCATCAACCTGCTGAAATCTATGGGCGTCATGTTCAGTGGGGAAACCATGTTTCAAAAAAAATGACAACACTACCTACAAGAATCATAAACAAACAAGAACCTCAGAACCAAACAACGATAGAACTCCTTTTGAGTGACTCTCAATAGTACAATAATACACCATTGCTGGTGTCCTTAGATGCCTCTCAGTAATGACACCCACATAATGGTGGCAACAAATAGATGTCTAGGTGGACTTAAGGCCCATTCAAAAGGAGAGAAATCATACCTGGTACTTGAAACCCAGGCAACTATGTGGGGCTAGTGAGATAATTTATTTTAGAAGAGAGTCTCTACCACTATTTTCCTGGAGCAGCATAATTTCTTAACTACACCCTAAGCCTTAGACCCACAGACAAGTGTAGCTACCATTGCC
This sequence comes from Ellobius talpinus, assembly GCA_001685095.1. NCBI lineage: Eukaryota > Metazoa > Chordata > Mammalia > Rodentia > Cricetidae > Ellobius > Ellobius talpinus. The sequence goes on along the minus strand of LOJH01018944.1, from coordinate 1,852 downwards.
CACAAAAGAATCTTCTTTTTACAGCAAATGGAGACAGTTACAGAAAGCCACAACTGGACACAAAGACCAGGGGATTGTGGGGCACCCATCTGCCGCATAGCTCATGAATCTATGGCTCAGAGAACCATCACAGAAGAGGGGCAGAAAGACTGTAATAGCCAGAATACCAGGATGTTTGCCGTGTGATTGCGTAAACAACGCACGGACAATTCCAATATTGATTAAGTAGAAATGCCAATGTGTCAGAGGGAGAATCTCACAGGGCCCCATCCCTAGTCAAAGAGCTACAGGCAGCCAGTCACAGCTGAGAGAGTGAGAGTTAACCTCTCCTGGGGATGAACTCGCTCACGGTAATCCAACACAAAGTTGTAAGCCCTGAAAACATTTGTACATAAACAAGAAAAATGGCTCAGCAGGGTATGTGTGTGTATTTATGTGTGAAGGAAAAAGAGGCTTTAAATTTGAGAGGACGTATAGGAAAGATTAAAGAGAGAGGACATGGGAGGAGCTGGAGGGAGGAAATAGAAGGGAAAATTGATGTAGTTATATTTTAATTAAAATGTAAATAAATAATTAAAAAAATAAGGGTAGAGAGCTGTTGAAGAGAGACGCCTGATCTCCACCCTCCACACACCTACATCCACACATCCACACACCTACACCCACACATCCACACACCTACATCCACACATCCACACACCTACATCCACACATCCACACACCTACATCCACACATCCACACACCTACATCTACACATCCACACACCTACATCTACACATCCACACACCTACATCCACACACCTACATCCACACACCTACATCCACACATCCGCACATCCACACACCTACATCCACACACCTACATACACACACCTACATACACACATACACATACCTACATACACACACCCATACACCTACATTTACACATCCACACACCACATCCACACAGCTACATCCACACACCTACATCCACATACCTACATCCACACATCCACACACCTACATCCACACACCCATACACCTACATTCACAATCCACACTATGTGTATATATGTACACACTGCTCATATGCCCAACACCAGAGTCTTAGTGTCCTGTGACGAGACCATGACCAAGGCAATTCTTACAAAGGAAAGCATTTAAACTTGCTTATAGTTCTGAAGTTTGGTCCATTATTGTCATGACAGGAAACATGATGGTGCTGGGGCAACTGAGAGTTCTACATCTAGATCTGCAGACAGCAGAAAGATCAAGACCCTTGGCTTGGCTTGAGCACTTGAAACCTCCAAGCCCACCACTACTGTCACACTTTCTCCACCTCCAATGGTGCTCCTTCCTATGAGCCTACAGGGCCTTTACCATTCAGACCACCACATGGAAATTTAAAAATAACAAAGACAAATGCAAACCAGGCCAGGGAAACCCTCACTCTGCTGGGTAAAGCTCTTATACCACACAAGCATGAGGCCTGACTTTAGAGTCCCCTAAACCTATATAAAGCTAGAGGCAGTAGCATGCATCTACAGTCGCAGCATTCTGCTGGGAGATGGGAGGCAGGCAGGAAGATAGTTAGAAGCTTGTGCTCTGACAGCCAGCATAGCACACACACCAGGAAACAGCAGGATACCCCATCTCAGACAAGGCAGAAGGTGGCTACAGACATTTGAAACTTGATCACTGTAGGAGCCAGCCATGAAAAGCTCAATAGAAACAGACCACCCAAAGGAAGTTCTTTTTTTCTTTGATATTTTATTGATTTTTTATTGAGCTCTACATTTTTCTCTGCTCCCCTCACTGACTCTCCCCTCCCCTTCAACCCTCCCCCAAGGTCCCCATGCTCCCAATTTA
>LOJH01018943.1:0-21477 GCA_001685095.1 Ellobius talpinus | reverse complement strand
TGGGAATTGAACTCAGAACTTCTGGAAGAGTAGCCAGTGCTCTTAACCACTGAGTCATCTCTCCAGCCCAAGCTTCCTCTTTTTAAAGGACTTTTTATTAGTTACTTGATAATCTTATACAATATATTTTGATCATATTCACCCCTCCTCCAAATCCACTCCTCGAACAGCTGAGCCATCCCACCAGTCTGATTTTTTTCACATTAAAACTTTGCATTATTTCCCTTCTTTGAGAATTTTGCTCAACATGTCTTCATCATATTTGCCCTCTTCTTCCAGTTGTTCCCAAGTTGGCCCCTGCTTCCCTATGAAACCGACTCTGCATCCTCATAGTAAAACCCGGTGTCTAATTTATGCTGTCCATATGCTACTGGGTGTGTGGACAGCTCCTGAATTGTGGTCTCCCTATCAGAGGCCATACCAGTAAACTGACTCTCCCACGCCCAGTAGCTACCAACTGCCAACAGGTTCTCAACTAGGGTTGGTACTTTGTGTCCATCTCCCCTATCCATGCTGGAATTTTGTGTATGGACTTGGTACTATTTTTTTAACCTCCAATGACCATTTCCATGATCCCCTGCAGCTCAACAGCAGGGCAGGGGGGTTTGACAGTCCTTTACCAACTCTACATGGTCACCAGATCGAAGTTCCAGCCCATTTCTCCCAGTGACCATATCTTCACTAGTGAGATCTGGTGATCTGTAAGTTGAAGCAGCCAACTTCCCTTCCTGACTCACTTCCACTGGAAAATGAGCACAGGAGAGTTGTGCTTTGAGTGACAATGGCCCCAAAGGCCTAAATACTTGGTCTCCCGTTGGTGAAACTATATGGGAAGGATTCGGGGGTGTGGCCTTGGAGGAGATGTATCTCTGGGCAGACTCTGAGGCTTCGAAAGTGTCCTGCCATCGCCAGTGTGCTCTCTGCTTCCTGTCTGTGGGTCAGGATGAGTTTGTAGCTGCCGTCCCGATGCCACACCAGCCTACTGCCATGCTCCCTGGCATGATGGTGACAGAATCCTATCCCTACGGAATTATAAGCCCTAAAAATAAACCCTTCTTTCTACAAGGTGCCTTCATCATGGGGTATTTCATCATGGCAACAGAAAAGGAAATAAGACAAAAGTGAAATCTTGGACCATTAGATGAGCACAACAATAGGAAGGCCAGCATAAGGGGTCACGGGCATGGATCCTTGTGACATCGTATAGGACTCTGAGGAGCAGCAGTTATCAGTTTAAGTCATAGGAAGGTGAAAAAAAGCTAATGCTTTGGATTTCTATGATAGTATCCAGAACTATATTCTAATTTATTTAGGCCTCAAATACTTAAGCTACCATTCTTTAACAGTAACATATCAACTGAGCCAACTGACGACTGAATCTACTGTCGGCCCAGCATCGATTTCCCCAGGAAGGGCTAGGTTGCTGGTGCATCTTATGTCTCACATCAGGCAGCGTTCAGACTTCAGAGGCATGCGTGCACAGTGAACACTGAGCAAAGCATCAAAGACAAATGGTGTTAATTTTGTACAGAAAGGTTCCTCGGAGCCAGGAAAGAGCACCCGTGATTATTATAGGGAATTTCCGAAAGAGAAGATGGTGTTTTCAGAGCAAATGTTATTAGACTAATACTTCAATCTTGCCAATGCAGAAAACCTTTTCCATGTAATATGCATTACAGGGCTTTGGTTTTGTATTCTTGAAAATGTTTGTAAATGCTTCGGTTGGTTTGGCGGCTTAGTATATTCCCATGCTTTGAAATAGACATCTACCTACGTTTATATGAACATACTTAAAACCACCTGACCTCCCACCAAAGTCAAGGCCTACCCAGACTTTGTTGAGGTTCCTCGTACAAAAGAAACTCCTAAATACAAACACTAAGCACGTATGAACTGTGATGGCAACAGCACAAAGCTGAAGTGATGCACAAGAGATGATTATCTTACGAATCATATTAATGGATCAGTAGGATTTTCCCGCAACTGTGAAATACCTTCTCTAAATGGGGATATAAATTAACTAAAAATTTAAAAAAAATAAACAATAGAGCAAACTCAAAGAGTGCTATCCAAATGAGGCACAATATAGGAGGAATAACTGCTGAGAACAATGAGCATTTGTTAAGTAGACAAAAGCCACTATAAGTCTTGAGGCTCCCTCCGCCAGGGACTAGTCGGCAGAGGACCTGGAGGGCAGCTTAAAAACAGCACCCATCTGCCTTCTGGGAGCTTAGGGACAAGTCTGGAAGCACTCCTAGATAACAGCATTACAGTTGGTATCGTCATGGGCCACATGGGAGCCTTTCTGAGATCAGATCCATCCCTGTGGAATTTAGTGAATAGAGGCAGCATCAAGAAAGAGGGAGACCCTGAGTGGACTGAGAAAGTTAGAAGATCGAATGGCATACATGAATATAGACATAAGAGAGTTCTAAACGCAGACAATTCATCAGCCAATGAAGCTAGATTCTTCCCTAGAGAGTCCATCTGTCCCCACAGCACCAGCTGCTAATATCACCCAGGTAACTTGCAACTAGTTTGGGTAGCAGCAAACGATCCTTCTGGGAGACAAAACTTCAAGGAAAACAAAGTATTTTGTCAAGAGTGGATGGACCAGGTCAGTTGTGTGACAGCTGAACTCCATTGTTGACGGTCCTTTTCCGTATGATTCCCCGTGACTGCTAACACATCAGCCAGTGTGCACTATGAATATGATGGGGTGATACGATCCACAGCATCTGTCAACCTTCGTGGCTCAAGGGCTCTTTTTAAAATAAAGTAGCACATGCTAACGTGCTAACAGATCTTGGCTCATAGGAAATGGTTGAGGAAGTCCTACTTGGCCGTACCAAATCCTACCTGAGAAGGTGGACCCTGCTATTGAAGTCTAATCTCATTATTGTCGGGCCAAGGTAACTGGAAATGTCATTTCACCTCCTTTAACACAAATTCCTGCATCAACAAAATGCTAGAAGAAAACACTGAGTATATAAACATGCCTATTAGATGGCATTGTTCAGAAGAAAAAGATAAACTAGTAATACTTGATGCTCCTCAGTTTTCAGCCTACCACCTGGCTCCATACTTGAGTGGGAAGTGGCCTGATGTGTGACAGAGCACAGGAAGTGTGCTGACCATAGATTTTATAAATGAGGCCTATACACCTAGAAAGACCCAGCGAGGCAGCCTAGTGACAGAGAGCTGCTAACATGCACAAGCCTTGGGTTCGAATCCCAGTAGCAAGTAGCATGAGTTCTAATAGGTCTTAATAAAAGCCTGGAGTCTACATATTGGGGAAATGCTGAGAGATCAGAGAGATGAAGGAGCAAAACCATGGCCAACTCAACTTCCCAGCTGAAGAGAGAGTGAGCTCCTCTCTCCTCCCGCCTTATCACCTCCTCTTTCCGCCCAGCCCAGCCGTATCACTTCCTGTCTGTCTGTGCAGACCTCCAGACCTCTATGGTCAGCTAGTGGCTAGCTCCACCTTCTGATCTTTAGACAAACTTTATTTGTACAAACAAGATCTCACCACAGTACCACAGACAAATAAGACTCTGAAGAAAACAAATTATAAATATATAAACGAGAAATACTTGGAAGACAGTCTGTGGCTGTGTAGTGGAATCAGTGTAGCTGGCTACACAGTGGCATCAGCTTCTTTCTCCACACTCACACTATGGAGGAAAGCATTGCATAAAATCCGAGTAGCTGAAGTTAACTCAGCAGAAGGGAGGAGGGGCAAGGGAACTCAGACTAAATACAGAAGGCAGTCATGTACTCAGCCTCATGGCTGACCCCACTGCAGCAACTCCGATCTCAGCACTAAGTCACTGCGCAGAGTTTAAGGGCTTTGGAGAGTTACAGGAACTCCAAGTCAAAGTTCAGTGTGGCCTGAGATGGGTGAGAAAGGAGGAAGTGGATGTGAAGACTAACTTCCACATGCTTGCTCGCCTGGCCCTCCTTCACGCCTGGCCCTCCCTCACACTGCTTCTCTTTCCCTTTATCTGGTTTGCTACTGGTTGGCCCTGGAAGTACCAACTTCTAGCAAATTATAGACGCTTTTAAGTCCTATAAAATGCGGAGTCATATCCTAAGCACTTTTAAAAGGGCAGATGAAAATAATTTTGCAAATGTAGTACAGATGTGATTCCCAACATACAGGCATTTCTTCTCTTTCTTCTTTCCTCCCCCACTTCCTTTATTTCTCTTTTCTTTTTTTAATGACCTCTTCCCTTTAAAGCACCTCATTACTAAGCCAGTATTTAAAGAGGGTTAGCTTAAGTAAGAAAATATGTCTGAAATGAAAACATTTCTACTGTGAAATTTTCTACAAGGCAATCAATAAAGCAGTTTATGTACTGTGATGTGTGCTGATGTGTAAATATCTTTGTGCAAGGAATGCAATTGGCCACACGGTCAATGATAACTATCTTTGCATAGTTGTACAGGTGCACTTTAGATTCTTATTTGCTTTCAGCAATAAACAAAATTTACATTCTGAAAAGCATGCATTTTAAAATTAAAAAGTAGTTTTTTCTTTTCCCATTTGAGATCCCTGGATCATGAAAGACATAACTACTTTTAAGGCAAAGAAGTAGAAAAAAAAACCCCAATACTCAGCTTGTTTTTACCTAAAATTTAAAAGAATTACTTTACGATAAATTTGAAAAGTATTTTCCCTTGAAACTCTGTACAAATTATTATTCTTATGAAAGAAGGAAGCAAGAGGAGAGAGGGAAGCCAGCTGAGTGTGCCCGATGGAGCCTAATCCTAGGGGTAGAGGCAGAAGATCAAGAGTTCAAGGCCAGTATCTCCAACGTGCTGAGGCCAGCCTGGGTTCCAGGAAAGCTCACTTAAAAAAAAAAAGGAAAAGGAAGGAAGAGAAAGAAAAGGAGGGGGAAGAAGAGGAGTCCACGGATACTTTAACCTCTCAACATCAGCTTTCATCTACCATCTGTCAGCTTGTGAGGGAAATTAAACACAAATCATTTCTTCATGGTAGTTAATACTGCTGGGGGTTAATCTTCCTAATCACTGATCCAATTATTTTTTCAAGAGAAAAAAGTGCATGAATAGTAGACCCTTCATCTTCCCACATTCCAACTCCCATTCAGATGGCTGGTCTAAGGCTGGGAGGGTGGGGGATGAGACGGCCTTGAAACCCCAGCATTCACTTGGGAGGCTGAAGCAGGAAGATAACAAGGTCCAGGCCAGCCTTAGCTACATAGTCAGGCACCACTGCAAGAAATGAGAAAAAAAAAGAAGAAAAGGAAAAAAAACCCAAAACCAACCAACCAATCAAACAAACAAAAAACCAAACCAAACCAACAAAACCCCACATAACTAGCACTTTGAGGCAGCAAAGCCCTCCTGCTTCAGAGTGGCGCATTGTCCTGCTGACATCAGAGAGAACATTCTCCCTGCCCTACCTAGAAGCCCCTTATCCTCGCACTAGATGTAAATGCCTGACGGACGGTTTGACTTACTTAATTATGGACATGTTTGAGTTTTTCAAAATTTCAGCAAAACGGTGATGAGAAACCCTCTAGAATGTCACGTGACTCTCAGATCATGACATTGCTATGACTCTTGAGTCTTGAGCCTCCATAGAGCTCATCTCCCTTATCTGAAGAGCATACAGTTCCCATAAGAGAAACAGAGTTCACAGGGTGGCAAACGCAAGAGTGCTGCCAGGCTTACACCGGGTATAAGGAACCCGCCCAGCAGCAGGAACTAACACCATAAATTTATTATTCCTGAGTTGTAGGTCCCTTTGGCTGACTACCAAACACATTTAAATAATTAGACTGCCTGGAACTGGATGCATTTAGCAATAGTAGAAAATCAAATAACTATAAACCAATTTTTATAGGATCAGGGATTTCTGTCAGTGAACTAACTATTGCAAACAGAAATCCTAAATCACACTACCCAAAATGCTTACACTCTCCAAAGTGAGACACTGAGCGGTAGGTACCCTTTATAGTAAACTACATACCCGAAAGGCTGTCCTTACAGGGTCCAAATGCCGCTGAACATACTAGTCTCCCTTCACACACAGGGAGAGGGGGCTGTGCAGACAGCAGCATGCTTTCACAAGGCGGGCGCGAGAAGCTAATCAGCCCAAATCTATTCAGAACAGGTACGACACCAGTGGCTGCCACTGCGGGCAGGAAATTTCCCTTGCGTTTTGCGTCACCACAAACTAAAGCGGCCTGGCTCTGTTTTGGTTTGTACATTCTGGATGTCTACAACTAATCTATGTATACGTGCAAAATCCTAAATAAAGACTGTGAATAGCAATAGTGACTCATGGGTCAGGAAATAAGTAATTCAGATAAATTAATCAAAAAATGCCAGAAATAAAACAGGAACTTGACAGGACACCATGTATTTTCAGATCTTTCTGCACCCAAGTAGTTCCTATGTGAAACTGTGGCAACTGAACCATGCTCCTGGAGAGGTTAACGGAGAGAGAGGAGCAGGTTCAACCGCAGTGATCAGCTTCCAGAATGCTAGGACATCTCATTTTCAACAGCGCTATTCTAAGTCAGTTTTTAAAAATATTATCAGCAAGACAGTCTACTTAGAAATTTAAATTTGATTTGATTTTCATTGCTGCATATGTGAGGCAGTTTAAAATTAAACCCTTGTCAACCCAGGAAAATCCACAGTTCTTTGACAAAAAGGATTTGTGTGAAGAAAAAAAAAACCCACCTCTGATTGTTCCCCTATTCTTAGTCAATGCTGGGCTGCCATCACTCACTCGGGCCTTGCAAACCCGTGGTATTTCACAGGATGCAGAGACCTCTGAAGACGACAGGCTTTGTGTCTCTCTCTTTTTTTTAAAGTGGGGCAGTGTAAGAGGAGTGGAGTGGGAGGGGCCGCAGAGATTCCACACAGCAAAACTTAACAGGCTCATTATCTTCAATTGGAGAAATGAAATTTCATTCTCTCATTAGCACTGGCTCATGAGCAAGGCTATAAGGTTCAGTTATCTTTAATTAAAAAGAATCAGGTAAAAGAGAGAAAGGGAGAGAGCTGGATATATTCCGAAAATGCAACTTCTCTGTCTGGCAATTGTAAGTAACCTGCCAGGCTGAGCGCCCAGAGGCACGCTGTGCCCCAATGGTAGGTCCGGATTTTCTACCGCACAGACTGTGTCCCTCCAAGTCCCTCCACTTCATACCTGACCTTGAAGGAATCCTTCTCACATTTAACAGCTGCTGGGACCCAAAGAAACTGACCGACCACTCAATAAAGGCCAGGCCTCATACATGGAGGAAAAAATTCCTCTGTCCAAGGATGGAAACAAAGAACTAAGTAAACAAACGGCAGTTGTTTTTGTGACGACTGAGGGACCAGAAGGAAAGGTGTTTCAATCCATTAGAAAACGAAAACTGCACTGAATAAATTCATATTATCTTTGCTATATCCCAAAAAGGGTTTATTCCTTACCATCATTTATAAAAGCTTCCTTCCGCTCTTTCTGTATTTCATCAGGTCTTTTAACATACATGAGGTATACTCCCATTTAAATACAAGTACCTGTTATACAAGCTAAAAGTGGATGGAAACCAGAATGAATGTTTCAAGCTATTCGCTATATCTTTAGAATGTAATTACTGCCAATGTCCAGGTGTGTGTGTGTGTGTGTGTGTGTGTGTGTGTAGGTGGGGGAGGAGGGAGGGAGAGAGGGAGAAATCACGAGCTTGTGTCAACACACTTATCACAGGGTGCACATGGAGACCAGACAGTGTCAGGGGTCAGTCCTTGCCTTCTCCCTGGTTTGAGACAGTCTCCTGATAGCTGGATCAAGCTCTCCGCAGGCCTCGGTCTGCCTCCCATCTCGCCGGGATTAAGGGCTGATGTGGGCTTTGCCATACTTGGCTTTCCAAGGGTTCTGGGGATTCAAACTCAGAACCTCATGATTGCACATCAAGCGCTTTCCCCACTGAGCCATTTCCTCAGCCAATAAAGAAGACTTTAACATTCACTTTTTGCTTAGTGTAACCCGTTAATTGAACAAAAGTCAAGGATCATATAACCATCTCTTATGAACCATGATTGTACTACAGTGAATCTATTCATTAGACTCTGGCTGGGATTTTCTTCAGTGGAGTCAGGGGAATAGCCTGCACTGTTTCTGTGATAGTAATTAATGGAAAACAAAATAAAGGCCATGTTTATTGAAATCTCTTCCCATTTTCAAGTCTAACCTTGGAAAAAGCAACGTGAGACCATCCACACGACATATACATACTCTGACTGGTCATGATGTCATCAATTCTTTTCTCAAGCTGAGACCACACCAAGGTCAGGGGAAGGTCAAGGTCAGTGGTAGTTTTGATCTTGCAGATTGATACTGCCCTTCAAGATGGGACTGTACTTTCATGTATTCTGCATTTATTTTATGACATAAATGTTAAGTGTGCTTTGTTGAGTCTAAATGTTAACCACAAGAAGAGTAGGAGTGAACTGGTCATCTCCTGTGACCAGATTGGTGCCTAGTCCAACTGTCATCAGAGAGGCTTCTTCCACCAACTGATAGAAAGAGACACAGAGACCCACAGTCAACATTTGGCGGAGTTCAGGGAATCCTGTAGAAAGAGGGGGAGAAAGGATTGTAGGAGGCAGAGGTGTCAGGGACAACACAAGAAAACTCACAGAATCAACTAACCTGGGATCACAGAGACTGAACCCACAACCACAGAGCCTGCATGGGACTGACCTAGGCATTCTGCATATATGTGACAGTTGTGTGGCTTGATCCTCTTGTGGGACTCCTAACAATGGGAGCGGGGCTGTCTCTGACTCTCTTGCTGGCTTTTGGGACCTTTGGGACCGTACTCTTCATAGTGGGTCGCCTTGCACAGTCTTAATACAAGGGGAGGTGCTTAGTCCTACTGCAACCTGATATGACAAATGTTTTATTGATATCCATGAGAGGCCTGCCATAAAAATTATACATAGAAATGGAAGAGAAGTGGATGGGAAGGCAGAGGGGTGGTGAGGGGAGGGACCGGAAACTGCAGCCTGGATGTAAAATAAAAAAAAATAACAAATAGGTTAAAAAAAAGCATTGTGAGAAAACAAAAGAAAAAAGAATAGCAGTTACCAATTCACACAGAAAATGTATTTCTTTAAATTCCTAAGATTTAAAAATTATCCTCTTTCGAAGAGAGAATTTTAGGAAATTATTTGCTTGCTAAACATATGTAAATTATTTGCTAACCATATTTTTTCTTTGACATCACTATTTCTCTGCACTATGGGCAAGTTCAGTGGCCAACTACTATAGAAACATCATCCTCCAGCCTTCTCCGACAGACACCAGGCTTAGGATCTCCTCTGAAGGCATCATACAAGGAACCACAGTTAATTAAACTACACACTTGCATTTCCTTATTCTAGCAATCCACAGTTTAAATACTGAAAAAAAAAACTGGATTTCAACTTACCAAAGTCCCCAGTCTTAGTGATCTTTTAGTTTTTTTTTTTTAAAAAAAACTAAACATCTAGCACATTAAAAAAATTGTAATGTATAAAGTAATAACATTTCAGTCATTTCTAGTCCACCATGCTAAAAAGCACTTTGTAGTCATTTATTCTACATCATAATTTGAGAACGTATTTGCCAAAATCTAATGGACTTTTTATTCATTTTAAATCACTCTGGCAAGAATTAGTAGATGTTTGAACAGGGTGTTTTAAATGATTCTTTCAAAAGAAAAGATGTAAAACCTTTCAAACTGATTGTAAAGGAAACAAATACTAAGACTTACATAGCTTACCTTGCTGTATTAGAGATTAAAATATTAATTCTGTAGGATTAGTTGGATTTTAAGAAGCATAATCAAATTATCTAACACAAGCAGCAAGGCAAAACACTGAATTTGCCACGAGAGCTCATTGTAGAGGTTGTGTACCCATTTCAACCATTGCAAGTCAGTATAGTAAAACCCATATCCTAGGGCTGGGGCTGGGCGCTGCTGCGGATGAGTTCCTACAGTGGTTGCCTAGGATGCAGGAAGCCCTGGGTTCGGTCCCCAGCACTATAGAAACCAGGTGTAGAGGCATGCTTGCAATCTCGGCACTCAAGAGTTATTGGCAAGAGGACCAGCATTCAAGACCATTATCAGGGGTCAGATCAGCATGAGATACATAAAATCCCATCTTGAAACAAACAATGGCCACACAGAGTGCAATTTTTATACTAAACAGGCTGCTGTCGACAAAGAATTCCAGAACAATATAAAACATTCTAGGGTACATTTTTCTACGAAGAAAAGTTCACTCACAAACACACATTTCACAGCAGTGTTAAACCAAATACAATTTCTTAATTCTTTAACCTCACCGGATTGTAAAATGTTTGTGTAACTGATTACAAACTACAAGCCTGAAAGAATTAGGCTCCGATCTCATGTTCCTCTTGTCGTGTCTGATACCTGGACGTGCTCACAGGGACCAACCAACACACACAGCTGCCCACTTCACTTCAGCATACTGCTCGCCTACTTTCATCCCAGAGTTAGGTGGCTGGGTTGTCTTTGAGACAGTAGATGCCCATGAACGTTGATTCGGCAATTAAGAGCACTTGCAGCTCTTTCAGAGGACTGGGGTCTAGTTCTCAGCACCCATGCTGGGCAGCTCCCAACTGCCTGGAGCTTCAGCTTTGAAGGATTCGATGATCTCTTTCGGCCTCCTAGGACACCCACATATACCTGTGTACACACGTGCACAGAATCACACACATAACACATAAAAGGTAAAATCTTCTTGGGATGTGTATGAAATAGTTACCTCAAATTCAACAGTAAACCCTGATGCGCAAAGACTTTCTAGAGGTCTCCAAGCATGTGCCTTAGGACTATATTCATAATACATAACTGCACCTCACTAGTCTGTGCTAAAAAAAATTACTTAGCCTTCTAAATGAACTTATCAAAATGTAAACTCTCAGACAACTATAAAGATACTGCAATGATGTGGTGGCTGTATTTTCACCTCTTATAATTCCTAACATTCTGTAAAACTATCCCAAAGTGTCTCCTTTGTTACACTAAGAGTTTACCACTATTGTTATATTTTAATAGCCAGGATCAATGGGTTAATTGTAAATCAATGATTCTTGGGAGGAGGCAGGCCTTCACACCTGTAAGCTAAGTACATGCCTTCTTATCATTAAAGGGAAGGTGTAATGTTTGCGGTTATCTCTTCCTCCCCCTTCTTTCTTGTTTCTTCCTTTTTGGTGTTTTTACTGAAAGGAAAACCAGAAATCAAAGGAGAACGCAAACAATCCAGCCCACAGAAATGCAGCACACTTACATGACCCGGAGGAAGTTTGGTAGAGTTCTAGCTTTGTTTCTGTTGCTGTGAGGAAGAACCCTGACATAGAGCAACCCAGGGGAGAAAGGGTTAATTTTAGTTCACAAAACCAGGGCCCCAGTCCATCACAGCAGATCAGCTGAGGCACCAGGAGCCTAAAACAGTGAGCACATCACAGCCACAGCGAGAACAGCTAGAATGAATGCATGGATGCTCAGCCTGCTTCCTCCATCCTCATATAAACAGCACCAAACACAGGGGATTTGAAGGCCCACTTTTAGGCTGGGTCCGTCCCATGTCAATTAAGACAGAGATTCTCAACGTTCCTAACACTGTGATCCTTTAATACAGTTCTTCGTGTGGTGACCCCCCAACTATGAGATTGTTTTGTTGTTACTTCATAACTGTAATTTTGCTACTGTTATGAACTGTAATGTAAGTATCCGATGTACAACATATCTGATGTGGGACCCCTATGGAAGTTGTGACTTACAGGTTGGTTAAGACAGTCAAGATAACCCCCAAAGACATACCCATATGTCCACCTGATCTAGACAATCTGTCATTGAGACTCTCTCCCCTGGTTAGTTCAGGTCATGTCAAGTTGACAAAACTATCAGAGGCAGCTTCCCCTGCGAATGCCTACTTAATACCAAGCCTTTATATAATGCATACACACAGTGTGGAAGTCAGTATGTAAACACTACAGCATATTATAAAACAATTTCGTCAAAGCCCTACTAATGGAGGCCTAGAGAGATTGTTTAGTAGTTAGGAGGGCTTGCTGTTCTTGTAGAGGACCAGAGTGCAGTTCCCAACACCCAACCACCCATAACTACAGTTCCAGGGGATCTGATGCTCTCTTCTGGCCTGTAGGCACACATGCAGTGCACATAAATACATTCAGGTACACACACACACCCTTAAAAAATTCTACAAATGCTAAAATTACATCCAGGCCGGCCAATTGTTAAATATGTAAGCTTGCTATTGAAGAGAGTATCATACCTTCCGAGGTCAAATGTATCCTGAAACCTAGAGAATCATTAAAAATTAAAAGATGAAAAAAAAATGATTAGAGATCTATTCTCTTACAGAATGGCTCCCGGTAGTGTGTGATTTAATTTTAATTTACCAGTTTAAAAAAAAACCTTGGTAATAACAAATTCCAATTGCTCTGCCTAGCTGCCTATTAGCAGGCTAGTTGGTATTGATATAATACTGCAGTTAATTATACCTTCTAGATTTGAGGAGCAGGGCTACGCTGCAGCAAACCTCGAAATCCAATTAGATAGTGCAAAGCGAATTTTGTTCCGTCAAGTTTCAGTGTTCGAGTTCTTGTATTCGGTGAACTGAAGCAAGCTTCCCTGTTGGCATGTCAAATGCTTCTCCGGGAGATGCACAGAAGCACTACGAAGACCGGGGAGCTCACAGGGGAATGCATAATAGGGTAGAAGGGGGAACATTTCTCATTTTGAAATATTCAGGATTCCTAGCAAATGAAGTAACTGCAAGTTAGTTCTCCCTCCTTCAGAAGGGTTTATGAAGCCTTGGGCAGCTGGAGTTCAAGCTACCTGCGGCTCTCAAGCCCACGGGACTAAACTAGAGGGAAACAGTAAACCCCAGCTTTAAAAACACACTGCTATATCATAATCTTAAAGAGTCATAATTAAAAAAATCCAGATTGCTGAAATGCTGAGAACAGTTTTCTATTCTGCCCCCTACCCTCCCGCAAATACACAGCAGTCAAACGAAAGTATGAGAAACTAACCCTTGGCCTTATATTCTTGGCATCAAGTTTCCTTTCTAACTTAAAAAGTAAAATGATTTTTTTAGACAGCTTCAAGTCACAGGAGTTCTGACTGAAAATCACAAAATGCATAATATATATTATCTTAATATCTAGTATATGCATTATCATGGTATCATAATTACAGACTACACATCAACTTCAAACACATGTCTATACGTACACAGTGGTATGCAGAGATAGGCACCTTATCAGATACAACCCTTCTGTCCCTCTACGACTGTAATGGTTTTCTAATAATATTCGTCTCCTCTGTATTTCCCAGGATGCACTATTTACCACTTGAACTTCTTGTGAACCAGTTCTCAGGTCAATCCATTTACTGAGAGATCTGCTGAAGATGTTACACAGACCCTCCGTCTCAAGGCCGAAGCAGTGTAAGTTGGTTTACTGAGAGCATCACTTTCATGGCCACTGGCATGTCTTTCTTAGCCAGCCCCAAGCCAATACTGTGGCCTTTGAGTCTGCTGATGAACCTGACCCTTCAATCACCTTTTCCACACTTTGGCTGTAAACTTAAATCCATCAGCCTCCTCTCTCATCTCATGAAGCATCCGTCCTCCACTCAAGAGCAATTCTCCTCCCACAACCTCACCTTGTTTGTACTCAGCCTCTGTGCCCTTCTCCTGGGTAAACTTTATCCTAGCCTCTAGAGACTATTATCTTCTACTGGCATTTAGCCTGGACTCCAGATTTTTCCTTATTACCCAGCTCTAACTATATATATAGTTTTATATATATATATTTATATATATAAAACTCAGTCTTTCAGGGCTCAGATTTGTTCATTTTTCTATGGTCTCCAGGACTGGCCATGGTTTTTTCATGCTTTTACACACGCTGTTCCTCTGTGGTACCCCCAACTTGTCCCCTTTTTAAAAAACAAGTATCGTGATCGTGCTGACATCCAGTCCAAATGAAATTAGATACTGGTTCTCTGTGACCCACAAGACCTAGTGGGGTCGGCTGCTATAGTTCTCCTCTCAGCCGGTACAGTTCTTTACATCTGGCCTGCAAATCTGTTGCCAGGTGTGTGCGTTTCTATTTATCTAAGATCGGGTCTTGTAAGTGAGATTGTCATCTGTTTACTGTGCAATTCAGGACACTTGAAAGCGAAAGGGTAATAATGGCTAAAGGACAAAGACTATAAACTGAAATAAACAACCATTCTAATAGCAGACCACATGACTTGACCTACACTCCAGGCAAGGGCTCGGACTGCACCTCTAAGTTCATCAAGTGCCATACTCCCTCATACTCCCTCGAAGGGAGATGTCCCAGCTGTGATGACCTTTCTGTTTCTCACTCCCAACTTGGGGGTTTTGTGCGTCTTGTTCCCTCTGCTTGGAACACTCTTGCCTCGGATTCCGAAGGCAGGCTTCCCTGACCAGCTGTCACAGTGTTTGTCTGAAGCAATCCTGCTATAGTTCGCAGACCACCATTCCAATATGCTCCACCTGAACACCTTAAGGTCAGTGGTGGAGGGTGAGTGTTGAGGATCGACTACGGCGTGTCTGCACAGGCTCCTGGGTAGTAGAAGCTTGGCTGGCAACTGACTGATAAACTGGAGAACTGAGTGAATCCTGACAGCGAGGAGGTAGGACCTAGATAGGGAAGCAGGGCAATAGGAGCATGCCCTTGGGGGCCACATCTTGCCCTGACCCTAGCCATCTCACCCCCCCTTCCTTGGCACAGTGTGAGCTAGTCTTCACCTGTTCTCCCTCCCACGACACCGAAACCTCTGAAACCGTGAGCCAAAATACATCTCCCCTTGTTGCTTAGCGTAGGTGTTTTATCACAGTGCTGAAAATGCTAACCAACACAGAGGATGTAACATTGACTCTGACCTAGCGCTTGTTAGGGCAATGATCCCAAATAAGAGGTTCACTGAGGCAGCTTCATCTGTACAATCAGGTTACATCAAACTGGCATTCAAAGGTTGTCATGATTAACACTCTATAGAGAATATTTATCTGTTCCAAACTAAGAATTCAAAACGTGGTAGCCACTACTGTTGCTACTACTTAAAACAATGTAGTATGACCAAGACCTAGAGCAATGAAGTAATGGAAAGCACTTAGTAGATATTTGAAATATTCGGAGTAAATAGTTAAATAAGAGTTGATATGTAAAGGTTACTGTCTGTTCCTCCTCACTTCAAAAGCCTCCGAATTTACTTTAAAGGCTAAATCAACAAATTCCCACCCAGTTCCAGAGCTGCTCATTGAAATGCCTTCAAAATGTGGCCAGAACTCTCTTCTCCAATCATAGTACACCGTTCTTCACCAATAAAAACTGACCTGCTTTCTGGTCTCAACAGGTCCAGTCAGTCTGGTTCTCTCCTGCCTCTCCAGCTGGTCTAACCCATTGACATCCTGCTGCTATCTAAAGACTCTCCTCTTTGTTTTCCCTCTGGACTTTCACCAAATTCTTTAAAGACCTCCTTTTTGTGACTGCTACATAGTCAACCACACAGTTACGTGGCTCATCTCTCTCAGAAGAGACCCAAGGTCCTTGTCATTTCTGTGTCTCCAGAGGGCAGCCTGGTGCTACAGAGAAAGGCCTCAACACATTGTTTTTGAGCAAATGGGAAGCTGAGGGTTGGGAGGTGTTAAGAGGTCTAGATCCTTCTCTCCCTCCCTCCCTCCCTCCCTCCGTCCCTTCCTCCTTACCTCCCTCTCTCTCTCACACACACATACACACACACACACACACACACACACGAGTGCACACACATACACATTTAATAGTTATTACTATGGACATTACTGTGGGCCTATCAGGTCAAGACTTAAAAAACATCTTCAGTATTCTCTGTTATATATCATCTCCAATCCCCACAGCAACGGATAACATTTAGTAAACCCTCAAAACTGTGATAAACAAATGTTGGATGAGTACCATGTTTATAATATGATAGCAAGAGACTAGGGGTGTGGCAAGAGGAGTATCAAGACTGACATGAGAAAAGCCAGTTAGTTGGCAGAGAAGAACTGGAAACTCTTCCCCACCTGAGCTAAGGGAGCAAACAGCTAGTGGGATAAAAGCTCACGCCATGCGTCCTGAGGAGAAGGTGTTTTGCCTTGCGGATAATGTAAAGGGTCTGAACTGTCAGCGGCAGGGCTTCTGAGAGCCTGCCTCAGCTCACTATCCCACTTCAACCTCCAAGAGTGATTTCTTTTTCTTCCTTAGTAAACTGCCTCTGTTTGTACCCTTACTCATGTGTCCCTCATCCAGTTCACTGTCCTGGAACACAATAACCTGGACACCTCAGTGGCTGCAGTTCAGACTCCCATCCCCGTTTATTACATCAGTGCCTCCCAATTCCTGCGAAAATCTGTCAACATTAATACTCCTCTTTTTCACCCTTTCCCTCTTGTACCTTAATAAAAAAATTATACAATTGCTCCATTCATGGCCTTCATCAATTGCTCACAAGAGATCCTAATTCTTTGTTTTGCTACTTTTCTGTTGTCAGACTGTAAATTCAATCTTCACGAGTAAGAATTAGCATCCAAAATATGAACAAAGACAATTATCTGCTTTGAAGCTGAATGATCATAATTTCCCTGTGCTCAGCTATTCACATTCTGCTGACCTTTTCTTTTTTTCTTTCTTTTAAATAACTACTAAGTTAGAATCTGCAAACAGCTCATTCACTAGTGGCTCAAATTGAAATTTTTGCCTTGCATTCCTTTGTCTCTATCCAACATACTACAGCCTGGCACGACGCAGCTTAGACACAAATCCACGCTCTCCTGCTCTTATCTCCCATTCCATATGGCCAGCCTACCAGACAAAGTAGTGATCCCAATCCAACTGCTGCTCCACAGTTCTCCTCCCTTCTTTACTAAAGACTGTGCAGTCTCCAAAGGGCTATTTTTAACCCGCCTCCACCAATTGTTACTAACAAAACGTTTTGTGCTGGTTACGTTTTTGTTTTACTTATTTACCTATTTATTTGTCAACTTGACCTCAGTTGAGAAAACACCTCCATCAGGCTGGCCTATAGGTAAGTTTATGGTGAGTTTACTTGACTGCAGTTGAATGTGGTGTGGGAGCACCCAGTCCACTGCGAGCGGTGGGTGTCGTTCCTGGCCTAGGAGGGGTAAGTGAGGCAGCTGAAATATTTAGTCCTTATCCGAGACTCTGATTCAGTTTCTGACCCCTGCTTCTTGTCTTGCCTTTCCTCACTGATGGACTGTAAAGTGTATGCTGAAATACACCCTTACCTCGCAAACTGCGTGTGGTCATGGTGTTCACCACAGCAATGGAAAACACACCAGGACACAGTTCTTGAGACACTCTGGTGTTTTTCCTCATATGACTACTGGATTAAGGAACAGCTTTGTTTCTTTATGCCAAGTAGAGAATGTGGACTTGTACTTTGTATACTATGAGCATCCTCTATGGACTAAGTAAGGGGCAGATGGGGGCACAGCTAAAAGCACAGTGGTACCCGACCCTGCCAAGTCGCTCAACAGAAAACTATTCCCACAGAGCCAACGAATGCAGCGAGTTGGGGGATCTGTTTATAGAGGAACCACAAATAAATGCAGCACCTCACTTTATGTTATTTGACAAAATAATTGTAACAACAATAATAATCAGTCTCCCATAAATTCAGCACCAAGGAGAGAGCAGAGACGGATTCAGGCTCAGTCAAGTGTTCTGAAGCTTAAAAAAAAGTTTTTGACTCTTCCCCCACATACACACTGTGTGGGGAGGGGGGGAAGCTTTGGGTAATCTGTGAACTCAAATTCCTTAGACTTAATGACCTGGGGTTTTTATTTCTGTGTGGGAGCCGGACAGTTGGAAATGGAAAGTGGCTAAAAAAAAAACAAAGGCCTTCTAAGGCCTAACTGGAGGAAGGCCACTGGAGGCTTTGTGTTCTAGCTAAGTGACAGTTTCAAGCAAATGACATTTGCACCTGAACAAGGAAGGTCTCACGGTGAAGAGCATCATCACGGGGTGAAGTGACTGGCACTACCTCACTGAGATTCGTCAATCCAGCCAGGAACACCCAGTTAAGCTAGATTCCTTTCACTTTCTCACAGAGAACCTCTCGCACAGGAATAGCTAGCTGCTGAGTTAGTCATATCACAAACGCTGCGAGTGATCAGGTTGCACACGGGTCTGCCCAGTACTGAACATCTGAACAGAAACTCTAAAGCTAATGGTCTGTCAACATTTCCACTACAAACCTTTCTTTTCAGAGCTCACAATCCAGCATTAAACAGTCAGGGGTAACACCTGGGGAAAATGGTGTCACTCTGAAACACACTCGCTCTATTTAATTAAAAGAATGTTCTGCTCTCTTCAAGTCTAAACAAAATATTAATAAATGACGACCTTAAAATACCCAGTTAAGAATAAGCTTTCTTGTAAACTACAAACAGAATGTCTAAACCTTGCCTCCCTAACTTGTCCTAACTGTAACAAACACCTGTCATCCTAGACTTCCTGAAATGGCCCCTTCCACATCCATTCACCGATCCCAGTGTCTTTGCATCTTCAGCTGCTCTTGAATCAATTTCTTTTGTCTCAACAACCACCTGGCCAAACAATGTCATACGTGACCTGGACTATTATTATGAGACTCCTGCTATCTGCTCTACAAAGCAGCACACGCATACTTCCTGCAGGGAGCTACAGTGATCGTCCCAAGACACAAATATTGCCAAGCCTTCCCCTACTTACATCCCTCAGTGGCTTCCCACACTTGAGATATAAACTCTTCTCACGGTCCCCAAGATCCAGCCCTTTGCAGACTAGACTCTGTCTAGTCTCCCTCCCCATGGCTCCTCTAGATAGACCTACTCCTAGCTTCTCGCCTTATCCTCGCTACCTCGTTTCTCAGAAACTTTGCACACGCGGCTCCTCTTGCCCCACCCCCAGTTCAACAACTATTCTTGGTCAAATTTTTAGAATTCAGCTCAGAAGGCAGTTATTAAATAAGACCTGCATGCTCAAACTGCTCCGTTTTCTTGCCTCCTAAGGTTTTCCTTTGTAACACACGTGTATTCATGTGTTTCTTTCAGGGAACAGTTGTATTTGTATATTTGTGACGGCTTGACTAACATGTTTATTTCTCTCTAGGCTGCAAGACCCATAATGTAAAAACAAAAAGTGTTTCCTTAGTAGTTAGCACCATACCTAGTATACAATAGGCATTCACAAATTATATTGGGAATGTATCAGCAAAAATAATCATATAATAGAGTTGTGGATATAACTCAGTTAACAAAAATGTATGCCTGCCATGCACAAAGATTTCCGGGCACACCACAAACCCAGCATCTTGATACCTGACTGTAATCCCAACACTTAGGAGGTAGAGGCAGAAAGATAAAGAGCTCAAGGTCATCTTCAGCTACATACAGAGTTCAAGGCCAGCCTGAGCTACAAGAGATTCTGCCTCCAAAAATAAAATAAATCAGATTAAAATGCTTAGGTCATTTTAAATATCATTCACCCCAGAAAAACCGTAAGAGGCTCAGAAAGAGAATTTTGTCTTCACTTGTTCCTCAAAACGAACACAAAGGAATCGTCAAAGGACTCTTTAGTTCCAGTAACACCAACAAGACAGAAGTGGCCCTGGCTGGACAGAGCACAACACAACTGGTGGCAGTAGAGGCAGAACTTTCTCTGGGTAAGGTAGGTCATTCTGGCCTAGCTCGGGCCTTCTGGAGGGATCAAAGAGGCCAGGAACAGACCTACATCCAAGACAAGCAGGTTCTCAATGGATGGAAGTACCTGCAGGCACACTGTAAAAGTACCAGAAGGCAGAGGGAAAACCTAGGAGTCTGCATTTGACTCTTCCCTAACTGGACTCGCCCAACACTGATTCTCAAGAACCCTTAGGTTGATTTTATTGTAGGGAAGTAACAGTCCCTGATTTACACGCTTGTGACATTGACACCCTAAACTGCATAGGCCACTACTTGCTGGTAAGTCATCGTCTCCTGACACAAAGCATCCTTTTTCATACTGTGCTGGTAAATGTTGAAAAAAATTCTTAGTTTATCTTTGGCAAATAACAGAAATGACAAGTTATACTAGATCCACAGACAAACTTATCAAATACAGTGGGCAAAAAAAAACTGAGCCATGCTTAACTCACAGACAGGTGGGCATGATAGTTTATTACATATCAACACTAATAAGCTATCTAGACAGGTGCTATGATATGCCTCTACTTTTTCCGGCTTCTTGAGACTAGTCTCATGTAGCCCCAGCTGGTCTTGAACTTAATACATAGCCAAGAGTGACCTTCTTCAGCTTCCCAAATGCTGGGATTATAGGCAGGCTTCACCTTGCTGGGCCCAAGCTTGGCTTTAAAAGGATCAGAGCTACAGGACATTCTGAACATAACTAGCTTTGGCAGGTTTTCCATGTCCTTCTCAGAAAAATAGGGGTTAGGATTTCCAGCACTATATACAGCGCTCTTTTATAAAACGATATTTGATGACTTGAGAAAAAAATAAATTTCAATATTCACCTCATTGAATCACTTTGAGAGCAACCATGATTTAAAAAAATCAGCCATCACTGCAAACACACCGAAAAGGAAAATTTAATTGTTTTATCAACGTAGGTGACTTAGGTGGGGCTCCACTTCAGAGGAAAATTTAATTGTTTTATTAATTTAGGTGACTTAGGTGGGGCTTCACCTCAGTGAAGTCAGTCTCAAGTACAGGAACTTAAAGACTAAGTTGCGACGTCAGCAACAACTGATAAGGGGACCGCCCCATGGGAGTCCTCTTGGACGGTCGTCACAAGCTTCTACACTCAACTTCCTGACGCTAACTTTCCAAAAGTAAAGTTAATCGAGTACATCATGTAGATGCCACACTCATTTTGCTAAAGGCACCTGACTAGACTCCTCCCACGACTGCTCAGCTTCTGTGTCCCGGAACCCTTGTCTTCTACTCCCTTCTGCGTCTGACCTGGACCCAGACAGTGGTAATGGGGGGGCTGTAATGGTTCATTTTGCTGAGGGTGGGGGTGGGTCAACCTGGGGAGGTGGGAGCAGGGCAGTTCGCGCCGCCAACTGTTGGGTGAGCGTAGCGCAGTGGCCGGATCCCGGTAACTAAAGTTCGGAGCAGCTTGACTAAACCCTCAAAGCCCGGCACTGTCAAGGCTAACACCAGCGCCGAGGGCGGCAGACGGATGCGTCCCAGCTGATGGAGCTGGCAGCGAGGGGCAGCCGGGGCAGCCGGCACAAGTTAGGTCCTTGGCCGGAGCAGCCCAGCCAGGGCCCGGGGAAGAGGAGCCCACTCGGGATCCGCAGGACAACCCGAGAGCTCCGCGAACGGAGGGAGGGTTTCCCGGCG
>LOJH01018942.1:0-21175 GCA_001685095.1 Ellobius talpinus | reverse complement strand
TGGCAGGCTATAGAAACAAAGGGACTCCCGCCGCCTGGTTGAACTCACCACCCAATCTAATATATTTTTAATTTACTTTTTTCTTTAAAAACCTTTTTTTCATTTTATATACCGATCCCAGTTCCCCCTCCCTCTTCTCCTTCTACTCCCCCCACCTCCCTCCACCTAAATGTAAATCGTAAATAAAAGCCAGAAATGGCACCATGAAAAACTACCAACTGACTTTTAAACTATAATGATTCAGTGATTGAGAGATGGCTCAGCAGTTAATAGCACCTCCTGCTCTTCAAGAGGACCAGTGGCCAGCTCCACGCCATCAGATGCCCTCCACCTTTTGAGGGCATCAGGCACTTATGTAGTACCCATGAATTCATGCAAAACTTTGATACACACAAAATATAAGTAAGACTTTATTTTTTTCTCTTTTTTTGCTTTAGAACATGTTTAATCATAAAGTTTTGTTTAATGTCCCTCCCAGTGTAATGATAACCCCTCTGATTTGGCTGCTCTGTAGTTTCATGAGTCACTAAATACTCAATCTTATTAAAATGTTACTGTATTTATTTTTTCTTTTATCATCTCCAAGTTATAATCTTTCTGACCATGATCTTGTATGGAAATAAGATCTCCATAGACATGACTAAATTGAGGAAATTGAGATGAAATCTTCCTAGATATTGGGAGGGCTCTAATTTCATTCATAAGTGTCATTTTAAGAGACAGATCAAGAGAAGTCATAGAAAAGCATCAAATGGAAGGACACATGATTCACCCCTAAGGCAAGTAATACCAGTTTGTCAGAAGGTCAACAATAGCCTGGGGAGTGGAATGGAAGAGATTCTTCTTCTTACATTCCAGAATAATTTAAACCTATGAATACCATGATTTGAGACTTCTTGTATTAACTCATGTGAAAGGATAAGTTGTTGTGGTTTCAAATTACCTAGTGCATAATTCTTTTTTATAGCAGCCCAGGAATATCAAGACATGTAATGTTTGTACCAAGACTTACTCAAAATGAAAATATGAACCCAGTGATAATTTGAAGGACTGTAGACAAAGCTACTTCATTCTTCTGGCTAGATGATAGCAATGAAGCAGTAGGACTATAACACAAGAAGAAAGGAATACTTACCAAAAAACAATTGCAAAACTATAGTTTAGGTCAGATCTAGTAAGAAGAACCTTGAGTATTATGAAAAATGATTGTGATTTTATTCTGTATAAATGTTAGCATTCTTATGGTATATGAAAAAAGGTGATTTTATATGAAATATTTTAGTTTGTTCATTGCACAATTGTTTTTTATTTCATTATATTCCAACCACAGTTCTCCCTCCCCCACAGTCCACCCACATCCACTCCTCCCAATGGATAAGGGCTCCCATGAGGAGTCTAGGCCAACCATCTGTGGGAAACAGTTGTAAAGCTTGAACTATCTGAAAAGGCTCCTGGCAATGGGACCAGGATCTATCCCTGGTGCATGAACTAGCTTCTTGGGGCCATTCCCTGTGGTGGGATGGCATGCTCAGCCTTAATGCTGGGGGAGGGCCTTGGTCCTGCACAATAATTCTTAACTATCAAAAGAAAGTAGTGATGTGAGATGTCCTCTGTATATATGTTGCTTTTATTGGTTTATGAATAAAGCTGTTTCAACCAGTGGCTTAGCAGAGTACAGCCAAGTGGGAAATCTGAATAGAGATACATAAAGTAGGCAGAGTTAAGAAAATACCATGTAGCTGCCAAAGGAGAAAGATGCCACTGGAACCTTACCTGTAGGCTACAGCCTCATGGTCATACATAGATTAATAGAAATGTGTTAATTTAAGACTTAGCTTGAAAGACACCTAAGTCATTGGCCAGACAGTGTTGTAATTAATATATTTTCTGTGTCATAATTAATATAGTTTCAGGTCTGAGCAGTAGGGCAAAAAATGAGCAGTTTTTCTCTACAAAATGGTGCCCAATGTGGGGCATGTATCAACATGAAGCCTTAAAAAAGCTTTAAAAAGAGGGCATTTTTAATA
Source organism: Ellobius talpinus (assembly GCA_001685095.1). Lineage (NCBI taxonomy): Eukaryota > Metazoa > Chordata > Mammalia > Rodentia > Cricetidae > Ellobius > Ellobius talpinus. The sequence goes on along the minus strand of LOJH01018942.1, from coordinate 19,148 downwards.
TGATTGAATGTTATCACAAAATATGGAATTTTTATTCTGATACAATCAACATTGTGATGTAGCTAATAGTTTTCTAAGAAATGATACCCCTTTCCTGAATTCAAAGATAGATTGGGTCCTCCTACTCCTCCACCAGAACTTACTTTTGTCTCTGCACATAAGAAAAGTCTCTGGTGTTTAGATTCTCGTGGATACATTCTGATGATTCCACAAGATAACTTGCCTTAACTGTGATTAGAGACTGAAGATAACAGGAAAATTCCATAGAAAACCCTAAAATTCTTACTTGTTCACCAAAGGAATAAAATAGTATTATAATGAATGAAGCTAAGTTCTGTGTCCCTGGCTGGTCCCCAGCTACTTGTGATGTCAGAAAGTCATATAGCTTTATCAAAAAATAATAAGAGAAATAATGATTGTCTTATTCAAACTTTTAATATGGCTACTAATATTTGATAGAACTGCTTAAAATAAAAAAAATAGCACAAAGTCAAATCATTAGAATCACTATACACATTGCTAGGACAAATATCATCAGTAAAACAAAATTGGAAAATACAGGGTTTTATTTAATATTATGCATAAGTTCAGCCCCAATTCTTCATAGATTTCTCATTTTTCTCATACTTTCACTCTCTTATATCCCTAAAATCCTACTTTCTCTCTTCATACTTCCAACAAGAGCAAAGTTGTAACACAGTAGTCTCTTTTAACATCATCTTGTTCCCTCAGGTTAATATAATCTCTGAGAATTGAATTTTCTCCTCTATTTCTCTTTTTCCAAAAAGGGCTAGTCATGTACTTCAGAAAAGGAAGTTCCTAAGAGTAACAATGTCCCCTTCTTTTAAGTCACCTGTCAATGGGACACATGGTTTATTTGCATACCCAGAAGCAATCCCTATTCATGGACTCATTGACTCTTTAGATTTTTCTCAAAGACCTTAAGGAAGATTTCAAGTTTAGTCATGGTCTTGTGCTTCAGGGATTGTCTATTCATTACCAGCTTTGTACATAATGAGAATCTAGTTCATGTCCTTTCATTAAATAAAATCTTAGATTGTTCAAAAATAGCTATGAGTTCTTCTATAATAACTAAAATCCATAATTTCTTGCCATTGAAAATCTTGGTCTTCTATGTTATTCTGAGCATCTCACTTTGAGAGATGTAGATCAGGGACTTGCCTCTTTCATTTTCTACTCTCCACTTTAAGTCAATATAACATACTGAACATTATTTTTAAAGAGCTTTCCCAAAGACATTTATTGGAATTTTCAAAATTATCTGTTCCAAGCAGTCTCAAAGTTCTTGCCTTTTCTATCATCCAGAGGATGCCTGGTCCCCTTCCTCTGTTTGTGTTCAGCAATGATCAAACAGGCTTTGCTTTATAAACAGATGCTCTCTATATGCCATATGAGAGCCATGGAACCTTTTCTATCCTGACCGCTTTTCTTGCAAGTGCCAATATTTTCCTTTACTCAGTGCATATGAGTGCATAATTCTGGGAAATAAAAATAAAAGTAATAAATTGGTTGCATTCTTGGCTCTGGCTTATTGGCAGCCAAATATTTAACTTAGTTCAATAAATACATAGTGACCACATACTGAACATTATAGATTACAGTAACCATAACAAGTTATTCTTAAGACATAGCTGATCCCCTTAAAATATTGTAGCATAAATTGTCAGTTTTAATGCAAAGTTACACAAAGAATGCTCCTCAAAGATTTCCCAAAGGTTCAAGGGCCACATCTCAGATTTATAACAATGAATCTGTTCAGTTGGGGTGGGAGGATCAAGCTATGAGAAGTGATGAATGCTCAGCCAAGTTGCCAGAAACTGATTTATAAACCAGAATGCTGATTCATTAAATTAAATTGGAGATGAATCTGGTAAGATAACCGACATCCATCATTTGAACAGGGCACTCCCTCTTAATGAATAAGTCCATCAGAGACTAAATTACAGATCAGAAGGACTCTCCACAGGGGGAATTAGTGAGAAGGAAAGACATATATAAGGAGCCTTCCCTTCAACTCAGTTTACTAAATTTGGTCCGCATTCTAAAGTTCTTGTAAAGAACTTTGGCATCTAACAGTGGAATGATGTCACCCTTGGGCAGGGTTTGCCCTTCAGCTGATTTTGTCTCTTCTCTTCTCAAACACATCCTTGTTTTAAGACAGTAAGCACTTAGGTCATAGTTTGCTTGGTGATTGTTAAATTTATTCTGACGTTCTTTTAGGATATAAAGTAGAGAATCCAGTTTTTTTTTAAAAATCTGAGAATTTCTTTAAATCTATCAGCTGTCCTTAAACTATGATTACTAATATGTTTTCTCAACAGTTGAATAAGCATGTCTGTTTTGACTTAATGGATATTAACTTTAATTTCAAAAGGTGGTTGCTTTCCCTATTCAATTTAACAACTACATACTGATATTCTCTAAAAGAAGAAAACTCTCCAGAAGAAAAGTGAACAAGTCTCTCATCTATGGATGTTTTCAGTCAGATCTGAGCAACAAGTGCATAAGTATGGGGAGAATTAAGAACTCCTGAAGCAATCTTGGAGAACCTACAGGAAGAAAAGCCCTGACACATTCGAAGAAAAAATAATGATATGGACTCTAATGGAAGATTTTAAGGAGTGCATATATAAGCCCTTCTCTGCAAATTCTGCTTTGAAGGAACAAAACATACTCCTCCAAATTTCATATGTAATTGGAATCATGACATTAGCTGTTTCTTTTATCTTTTATGAATTTGAAAAGTCATTGGACCATTTATAGGTCTTTGTTTGTAGAAACCAGATGTCGATGATAGATTGGTTTTTGGTCTAGTGACAAAATACTTGACAAAAACTACTTAATGAAGCAAGCATTTCTTTCATCTTACAATTCAAAGGTACAGTCTGTCATGGCAGGGAAGCCATGACAACAGGGTTGTAAGGTAGCTGATCCGTTGCATCTGCTGTCACAAATCAAAGACTGATAAATACTGTTGTTCAGCTTGCTTTATATCCAGTCCAGGACCTCAGCTAATCAGATGTGGCTACCAACATTTCAGGTGAATCCACAGAGCTCAATCAATCTAATCAAGATGATCCCTCACAGGGATGCCTGGAGGCTTTTCTCCTAAAGTGAATATAGATCCTAGCAAGGTGACAAAATTAACTATCACAGATTGCATAAAAGAACTTTCTGTCTCTTTTCAGTTGTTTTTGTTTGTTTTTGGTTTTTCGAGACAGTGTTTCTCTGTGTAGCTTTGGTTATTCTGGAACTCACTCTGTAGACCAGGCTGGCCTCAGACTCACAGAGATCCACCTTCCTCTGCCTCCCAAGTGCCGGGATTACAGGCATGCGCAACTACCGCCTGGCTACTTTATGTCTTTTGATAATTCACATAAGCTCTGGGCTACCTAAATATATGAAAATCTCCATCGTCTGATTTCCCTCAGAGGTGCACTTTTGTGGTATTCTAATTGGTGAAAAACTTAATAGCTAATGTTTCAATAAAATTAATTGACAAGATTTTTAATCTATTACAATATTTTTATCCAATTAAAATGATGAAGACATTGTGTTTCCATGGTTGCTATGTAAACCATGAAAAAATGACTCTCACTATATTTAATGTGTGTCTGTTTCCCTGACACCTTCCTTCAACATTCTTCTAAGTTCTTGGTATATAAAACATCACTTTATGGCTTCACATAAATTGTTCCTGAACCATTTCTAGTAGTTAGTAGCACCTGGCTTCTGCATACTTACCAGAGAAAGATTTCTGACACTGCTCAATCTCTTTTACTATCTAAAGTAGTTTAAAACTGAAAGAAGACTGGAACATTATCAATGACTTTCTTATGGATTTCATTTTATACCTCTTGTTAGGTCACATCCTGCTAGCCAAGTATACATCCATGAAGCTGAATGTCAGGAGGGAGTGAGTAGACAGATTTAGGCTTAAGTTGTAGCCAAAAAGTTCATCACAAATGATTATCAACTGGAAGAGCGAAAATCAGCCAGACTCCATGACAGGACAAATGTTCAGTAGTAACTGTACAACCAATTAATTAATTAAAATTAAATTCTTTACTTTTAGTGCCTTTGTTTCTTTTGGTTTTGTGTTTCTTAAGAAAGACAAAGAATGTGATGTTGGGTAGATAGGAGGAGGAGAATCTAGGACAAGCCGATGAATGTGAAAGAATATGAAGAATTTTACTGTATAAAATTCTTAAATAATAAGTAAAAAATAAAATAAGAAATATTGGTTCTGTTCACACGTTGGTAGAATTACAAAATACTGCTTTTGTGTGACTTTTTAATTTGACACTGAATAAAACTATTCTTAAGCTTAAAAGAAGGACCTTCATCACCTAATCAACTCCACATCGACCTCAACATAAGACCTGATGCAATGAGCTAAGAAAAAAGAAAGTAGGGGATCTACTTGAATTCATTGACACAGGAAAATAGCTGTTGAAGAGGACCATGGTTATGCAGGCACTGAGACCAACAATTGATGAATGGGACCTTGGAGAACTAAAAAGCTTCTAGACAGCAAAGGATATATCATTCAAGTTATGTATAACTGCAGGCCAGAAGAGGGCACCAGGTCTCATTACAGATAGTTGTGAGCCACCATTGGTTGCTGGGAATTAAACTCAGGACCCCTGGAAGAGCAGCCAATGCTATTAACCACTGAATCATCTCTCAAGCCCATCACTATTCAAGTTAATAAACACCAAAACAACGGGAAAAAATATTTATCAGCTATACATCTGTCATATGGTTACTATCTAAAGTGTACAAAGAACTCAAAAAGCTAAACATGAAGAAAATGAACAAACAAATTATATTGATGGAGCTAAAACTAATATTTTCAAAAGATAAAATTCAGTGGTTGAGAAACATTTTTTTAAATGTTCAGCAACTTTATCCATTGGGGAAATTTCAATTAAACGTACTTTGAGGTTCATTTTACCTTAGTAAGAATGGCTACAATCAGGTGTTGAACATCCATGCTGTTTTCATATTCTGGCTATTGTGTATAGAACAGCAATAAACATGGATGAATAAATATGCCTATAGTATGGGATGATTTCATTTGGTTACATGCCTAAGAGTGGTAAGCTAGAACATGTGGTATATCTACTTCTAGCTTTTTGAGAATATGACAAAAATATGTTGTATAAAAATGATAAAATATCCTAATTTCCATAGTGGTTTCACCAGTTTACACTCTCACCAGTAGTGACTAAATAGTCCCCTTTCCCTACACCTGTGTTAGCATTTACCATAATTTGAACTGATGAATGAATAATGAAATGTGGTACATTTATAAAATGGAATATGGTTCAGCTATTAAGAAAATAAAATTATTGAAAATGCAGGCAAATGGATGGAGTTATAAACAGTCTAAAGGAGGTAACCCAGACCAAGAAAGGCAAATGTATTATTATCTTTTCTATCATTTTTAAAAAAGAATTATATTCAAAATGACCAAAATTAAATTTAGAACACACTCCAATGTAATCCACAGAATCCTGCCTCTTCTTGAAGTAGACCCTTAAACCACCTAACACTCTAGTAATTTTCAAACACACTAAGTGTACCTCACAGAAAGGAAGGAGCAATCTGAAGTCCACCGGCTGCTGTGGGGATCTGGAGTAGCATGCAATTCAGAACTGTAGTGGAAGGTTGGCCACCAAATGAATTACAGTACCAAAGAAAGTCTTTCAGTTTTCTTAGATTTTAAGCAGTCAGAGTCACAGAGAGAGGGGATAGGGAGGATGAAGAAGTGGAAAGGCTTTGTAGATAAATTCAGGTATCCAGGAAGCAATATAAAACTTACATTCATTTCTATTTTTCCTTGAAGTTAGAGTATTATAAATTGTACGTTAGGAACATCTCCAAATATAGTGTAGTTTATCATGATGGATTATTTTTGAGTTACATAAATGGACATAGGCACCTATAAATTCATACATATGCATATATTGTATTCTGTTTGATTTTCTATATATTTTTCTTTTAGCAATCTTTAACAGTATATCCAAGTAGTTATACTTGAACTAATATAAATTGTTTGCTTAACCCAATAAGCACATTTAAGTCATTTTTAAAAGACTTTAAAATCACAACTGCAAGTTAGAAATCTATCTCAGTAATGACCTATTATATGCAAAGAAATTGAATTGAGTACTTAAAGCATAACCCTTCTCAGTTTCTCTTAAAAATGATTTTGCCAGAATATGGCATAACATTGAATTCACTGATAAGAAGAGCAATGAAGCTTCATAAAATAAATATATTAAAATTTAAGATATATTTAAGATTTCAAGTGACAAAGGGAAAAGCTTCCTTAAAGGTTTCAAACTTACAGAAAACATTAAAGAAAATGACATATAACTGCGAAATAAAGTAAATAAAATCTCAATGTCTCTACTCATATTTACAGTTATCTGGTTGTATTTACATCACAGATAAAATAATGTGTTCCTTCCTTTTAAGAAAAATCTAGTTTTCACATGTGAAAAATGATACCTTTTCGCCTCTTTCATCTCCCACCTATGAAAAGTTGATCACATGCCTTGTGGAGGAGACTAAACTTTACCCCTACTATTTTTTGTTTAAAAACCTGTACCATTCCCAGGGTCTCTCTCAACCCCCAACCCCATCCCACCCCACCCCTGCCTCATGCTTGTAAACCAAGATGTAAGCTCTCAGATACAGCTCCAGCACTCTGTGTGCTTACCTGCTGCCATGTTCCCCCACGAGATGCTCACAGAATTTAACCCTCTGGAACAGTGGGCCCCAAATTACTTTATTTTATAAACTGCCTCAGTCATTGTGTTTTGACACAGCAACAGAAAACTAACTAAGACAGAATCTGGTACAAGGCAGTGACATATTGCTGTGATAGGTTTGACCATGCTAATTTTTAGAGCAATGGTGAAGACTTTGGGACTTTGGACTAGGAAAATGTTTTAATGCTATAAGCAGAGTTTAATAGACCATCCTAGTAGACACTCGAAAGACAGTAGTGCCAAGAGCAATGTGGACTATCGAGGACACCTCAATAGGGAAATACTATTCACAGCTGGGCTAGAGGCCATTCTTGTGATATTTTTGCTTTTTGCCCTTGTCCGAATGTTCCTGAGGATAAATTGAAGTTTGGGACTAATTTTGTTGGCAGAGAACATTTCAAGACAACCTAATATTGACTCTGACACTTGGTGCAGACTTGCAGTTAAAAAAAGGTCAAGTAGGGCAAAAAGAAATAAAAAATAGACAGTTTGAAAAGAAAAAGAGCACCAGGAAATTTAATGTTTAAGACAACTCTTATGCTGAAAGAGATTAAGGAGAGACCTTATGCCAAATGGAATAAGAATGTGCTCCTCAGGGCAAGATCACCCCCAGTTAATCCTAAAACTTGTGGAAGGATGATGCATTACTGACTTTCTGGTACTAAAAAGCAACAACAAATAAAAGTTCATAGAAATTTAATTCAAGGAGTGCTCCAAATTCTTTTCCAAAATGAGAGCCAAACTTGACAACTTTATACCCATGGTTCTAGCTTTAGAGTCATGAAGCATATAAGAATAAAGGAGTTGTGGAATCTTCCTCTGCCTCCAGGCATGTGGCAAAGGCATCCCTGTACGAAGGCCCTGAGAGGGCCTTGAATACAGCTATGAAAGGGTAGCCTAAATTACACCGGAGACCCTAGGATACTAGAAATGTTAGAGCCATGGGTATCTGACAGGGAGAGCTGCACACAGAAAGTGGAAACAGTCCGGGAAAAAGAAGTGTGTTGCCAAAGACAGTTGAACAGAGCTCGTGGGACCTCACAGACTAGACCCACAGCTTGCGGAGCCAGTATGGGACCAAAATAGCCCGCCTCCCACACACATGCAGATGACCATTGTATGGCTTGATCTGTTTCTGAGTCCCCTGGCAGTTGGACTAGGATCTATCCCTGGTTTATGAGCTAGATTTTTGGAATCCATTCCCTATGGTAGGATATCTTGCTCAACCTCAATGTAGCTGGGAGAGGCTTTGTCCTACCTCAACTTGATGTATCAGGCTTTCTTTACTCTACATGTGGGGGTCTTACCCTTTCTGGGTAGTGGATGGGGATTGGGAGTGGGGAGACAAGAGAACGGGAGGGAGGGGGAGCTGTGGGTGGTATGGAAAATAAAAAGATTTTTTTTTAAAAAAGGAAAGGAAGTGTGTTTCAGTCACCAAAGCTGAAAGAATGAGACCATATAGCGCTTTGCCATGAGACATAAACTTACAAGGTTTAGAATTTGCCCTGGTGGATTTTGGTCTTGCTTGGGTCCAGTATTTCCTCACTGAGCCCCCATTCCTCCATTTTGGAATGCTAATGTATATTCTATTCCATTGTATGTTGGAAATATGCTTCTTAATTATACAAGGAGGTAAAATTGAGAGGATTCCTTGAGTCAGAAGAGACAGATTTTGGACTTTTTAAGCGTGCTGGGACTATGAAAGACAATGGAGACTTTTAAAGTTAGACTAAGTGCAGTTTGCATTATGATATGGCCACGAATCTATGGTGTCCAGGGAATGGAATGTGGTGGTTTGAATGAAAATGTCCCATATAGGCTCACATATTTGAATACTTAGTCCTCATTTTGTAGAACTGTTTGGGAAGGATTGGGGGTGTGGTTTTGTTGGAGAAGGTATATCACTGAGGGATGATCTTTGAGGTTTCAATAGCTCATACCCTTCCCAGTTTCTTCCTCTCTACCTCTTGTGAAGCAACACGTAGTTCTCAGTTACTGCTCCAGCACTATGCCTGCCTGCCTGCTGCCATGTTTCCTGCCATGATGGTTATAGATTCTAAAACTTAAGTGATTTCTTTTTTTAATTGCCTTGCTCATGGCGTTTTGTAACTGAGACATACTATTCATTTTTTCTGTCTCCCTTATTTTGCAAAAGGCTTCTTTAAATTTTTTTCTACCCCATCACTTTCTGGATAGATGATGGAGATCACCAGCAATTACTTGATGTCTTTGTTGAATCAGGCCTCTGAGTGTGACCTTTTCCCTTTCACTTGAGACCACATGAGAACTATCCAGATGCTGATATTATAACATGAATAATTTCAATACATCTTAGGATATGAAAATGTTCATACAAGGAAGAAAATGTCTTAGGCTCCTTTTTATAAAACAAGTTAAAATTGAGGAAAATACTTGTGCAATGAAACAGCTGCTGACAAATATTTCAAGAGGCATTGTATGTGTGGCATGTACAACTGAGTCCAATTGTCAATGGTTTTTAACATAAGAGATTATACTGATAAAATTCTGATGTAAATTAAATAAATGCATTTGTACCGCAAAGGTCCTCGAAAAGACATTACTGTGTCATTTAATACGTTCCAAGATGTACGTAAGGAATGAAATATATTTATTTAGTTTTAATTTTTTTAAAGTTTAATAAAGGCTTTTCTTATAAATGAGCCTTGATAAAAGTATTATTAGTACATGAATGGTGAGGCATTTTCTTACAGTGTTTGAAATCTGTCTAATAAAACTTGCTGTATTAAATTCCAACTGTTTTTAGTTATGACCAAGATACTTCATAAAAGATGGTAAGTCATCATTCTATGTCAAGTCATCTTCACATGTGTGTGCAGAGGCTAGAATTTTTCAGAGCCTCTGGAGTTAGAGTTACAGACAGTTGGGTGCTACCAGGTATGTTCTCTGGGAACCAAAGCTGGGTTCCCTGGAAGAACAGCAAGTTGACTCAACTGTTGAACCATCTCTCCAGCCCCCCCAAAAGTACTGTTTTTAGTTGTTCAAGAAATCTATAAGTAAAAATGACATTATGCCCAAATATAGAAAGATTAGAGAGAAAACAAGGACAAGAAACAATTAGAGTGACTTTGTTGCCATTTTCCCTGTTACTTCATTTTTGGAAGAAGATCTTAATGTCTGATTCATCAGTGGGAGTTTCCTAAACATAAACTCTACCCCCAGAGAAATTAAAATCACATCCCTGGGGATAGACCATTCTTAGTTGAATAAAGTCCTTCAGTGATTCTAATATCCAGTCATAGTTGAGAACTTCCAGCCCCATAGATTGGAAAGAGAGAAGCCTAGGATGACTGTAACAAAGGACTTGAGAGGAATGGGGTCTAACCTCACTTAACTAGTTGTTCCTGGTATGATTGGTAAAGCAACAACATACGAATTAATAAAGCAAGCCTCAGTTCTTTACCAATGAAAGTGAGAGGACTGTGTTAGAAGTTTTCCAAAGTTAACATGTGCTATAGTATTTTGAACTGACTAAAGCTACCTGCTAAATCTGATAGAATATTTCTTCTTCTAGTCTGAATCTAAACTAAACCATCTTGGACTATGAATAAAGCTACTTTTATTAGAACACACACATTAAATAATCTAAGGATCTGAGGAGATTGTAACATGAGAAGTCAGGTGTGAAGTCAATATGTGAGTGGATGATGTCTAAAGCTCCTATCTCGATGTCAGTAAATACATTGTACTCATGTACTGCTTATTAGATGCTTGGTACATTCTGTGTGTAAAGGCTCCTCCCACTTATTCTAATTCTAAAAATGTGCTAGTTCCTTGGTGTATAAGAAGAAAAACTACAGTTGGCCATAAAAAAGTGATGGATGTTTTAGTGGCTATATTCAGCTGTAAGCAATAAATGCTGAGCTTGGCAGAAAGTACTATAGGCAAAAATGCAAGTGATTTACTAGCTCTCTAAAGCATATGAGATTTGTAAGGCATGAAACCCTCAGACTCATCACTTCCCTCCAGTAATGGGAAACAATTTTTGGTAAAAAAATGATACATTTAACATCAACTTTGTGTTATAAAGCAAAGAGCTAACTAATTTTTATTTTATTATTTATGTACATATACATACATGTACATATATACATATATGTAAACACTTTTGTACAGGGCCTTGGATCTTTTTGGAAATACATAATCTCTCTTAAGCTGCAGGAACAAGAGAGCATTCAGACAACATATATTGGTAGGCATTTATTATTGATTGTGTGTGCATGGTTCATGGGATCCAAAAGAGAAGCTGGTACTGTGGCAGACCTGTTATATTCTGATAGACTCTCCTGAGAACTGATTCTAATTTCCTAGCACTTTTTAAGGCAGATATGTATATAGGTGATTGCCATGATTACATAGGGATAATGAAAAAAGTCTTGGCTTCCAAAGAATAAGACCCCAGGAAAACAATAGAAATAGGTATAATCTTACCTCCCCCAAACTGATACAGAATGTCATCAAAAGAACAGCAACACACATCTCAACGTTGTTAATGATGCCTACTTTGTATATCATAAACTTTCAGTGTCATATTGTATCATTCTCTAAAATACTGACCCTTTTGGCAGTTTCACTGTCAAAGATAAATAAAACCTCCTTCTGGGCACTTTGAAAGTAAAGTCTTAATTTCAGAATAAATGTTAAACAATAATAACAATGATGGAATAGCTGATACAATGCAAATTTTAAATGAAGGAGAGTAACTTTCTAATTACTGGCAACATTTTATTCTTTGTAAGTGTAATTAGAAAGAGACTATGTTCCTTTAATTAGAAAGTTAATTAGATTGTGACCTCTTTTCCTGCCTTATTGTCTTTGACTGCAGGCTGGGAGTAAATTACAAGTCCCATGACCTGTGTGTCTACAGCCCCTCCAAAGACAGATTGGTAAAAACAAATAGGACCATAAGCAACAGTACTCAGACTTAATATTCAGTTAGGGACTTCCTAGAATAGAGACAGTTTTATTAGGAAAAGTATTTATGCAGAAAAATGAACAAGATACTTTTCTGGATCAAACCTAGGCAGGGAACTCGCTAAATTATATTCTTTAGAATGCTGGTTCTGTTGTCCAGTGACTTTCATACTTTGATATGTATGATGCAATTGTTAGAATAAATACTTCTCTATTTCACATATAAAATTCTTATTTCAGTTAGTCTTAGAGTTGCTGAACTAAACTAGGCAAGTTTCTTTATTGTGTGGTAGCTTAGATTGCTGACATGAACTTTGGGACTCCCCAAACGAAGACTTCCATTTGCCAGCATGTCTATAATTTACTTTAAACTATTTCTTCATTGACAACATATGACAGACTTTCTGTGTTACTTAGTTTAAGCTAGACTACAGAGGTGAAGTTGTCATTAATAATTTCCAAAATACACTCCTATTATCACCTTCACTTAGTGCTAAAGCTATACCAGAGGTTTGCTATTTCATAGTGATTTGGAAGTGAGTTGTTAGTATGATTAGGGTTTTTTAATTTTTTAGCATTAATAGAAAAATATTAGGAATGATCTTCTTACCATTGTAATTACTCATGTACCCATTGAAAATATTGTAGAGAAATTCCCTAGTACTATAGTAAAAGGATATACAAATCTAGTGAGGCATCACTCTTTAATGTGAGGAATGGTACTATTAATTTTATTATTTATTCTAGAAGTTTCTTAATGGCTTTACTCCTATCAGCCTAATTAGTTTAATTATTTTTATAATATCTTATTTGCCACATTAAAAATTCCACATAAAGTGCTTTTGGGTGTCTTTTTGGAGGTTTGTGACTGGATTAGTCTGGATCATTTGTATGTGCTTGTTAATAAATTCTTAAAAATCAATTTGCTCTAAGATTTCCTCACATTATAATCTAGTAGAAAAGCTCCTCAAGGCAGGGACTACCCCTCTTCCACCTGTAACCAGTAGCATTTTCTTAAAGAAAACCATATTTGTGCAAGAAGAGATTGAATTATGATAGGTCACAACACTACCCTTGTTTCATGCTCCAATTCATAATTAGGCTTGTGTATGTCAAGTATTTTATGCAAAGAGAGTTCTTCAAAAGTTCTGAAAGAAATGCTGTGAAACAATTTTTAACCTCATAGAAGAAAAGCAGTACATGTCCCAGGGAACCAAACAACATTAGTAAACAAATTTGTAGCATCTCAATTGTTCTGTATGAAAATGGTATGCAGAGAAAAAACAGAAGAGGCAAATGCTTCTATGTTTACATTCTTAGTAACAGTTTCTGAAGGAAATAATAACTGAGGAGAAATAGTCAATTGCCTTACTTGATGATACAAATTGTATTTTGTCTGGAGAAGTAAGTGCTCTAGAGCTGGTAAAACCATTTTTGTCTAAAGCGTATCAGCATACTGGGAAGGTTGAAGAAACCCCATTGCTGTCTTCTCATTTAGTGTAATTTAAAGTAACATGTTCATAAGTATATACTGTTAATACTGAGTGAAATGAACTCTAATCCTCACCATGTTGTTTGCAAAATATTTTCTCACTACATGTGTGTGTTTGCATCAATGTTATGTTGTGTGCTGCTATAGTTTCAATTTAACTTACTAGATGTACTGAATATATAAATGGGAAAATAATTTGATGGCATAATTGCTGTATTCTACAGGATACCTTAAATGAGTGTCATTTTAAACCAGAATAAACAGAGAGAACTCAATTTTGTAATTGGTTTCAGGATCACTTGTTAGTTGGGTCTAGCAATTATCAGATCATTTAGGGTAAAGATATCTTTCAACACTCTAATTATTAGAATGTCAACTTGATTCCTCAAAATTATATTAATAAAATGTTCCCTTATCAATGGCTTATATAAAAATTATTTGATAAATATCTGCATGTTCTATACCATGCCAAGACGGGGGCCACTAGTGGATGAACTCATTAACCGAATTTATGGCTGTCATACCTAGTCACAGAAGACAGGAAACTCAACAGAAAACATTTAATATATGAACTAGGGAGGTGACTCAGTGTGTGAGACCACTTGATGTGCAAGCACGGGAACCTGAATTAAAATCTCCAGTATCCATATAAAATTAGGCAAGTCTGTTCATGCCTATAACCCTTGCATTGGGGAACAGAAAAAGGCAGATTCCAGGAATAGCCAGTCTAACCAAAATGCTAAGTTTCTGCTTAAGAAGAAGACCCTGTGTGGAGGAATAATGTAGAGAGTGATACAAAAGACACCCAATGTCTTCTGGCCTCTTCATACTCACCCAGGTGAATGTACCACCCATATTTCTACTACATATGACATACATGAAAAATAAATAATTTTTCAATATAATATCAAGAAGGGATGAGTGCCATGACGAAACCTTGCCTTTACAGCATGACAAATAAACAATTGACAAAATTTGAAGTCTTCAGTATGGAGGGATAGCCCAAAGTAAAGCATATGTAAAATACATTGTAAAGTATTTGACACGAGGTAGGTGTCCAGTAAATGATGAATTCTATTTCATTGTGATTTCCAAAGGTAACATTGTTGACACTGATGTCTTTCCATAAGCACCTGACATATGTGCATATTTGGGTAACAAACATGAGGAAAGAATACTTAGCTAATAAAGTACATCAAAAAATAATATTCGTTAAAAAGAGAATAATACTTTTGCATATTGCTGCAAAAGACGTCTGAGTTCTATTTCTTTTGTGAGATAATTATTATGATTATTGCAGTAGTTTGTGCTCCCTAGATTATTGATAGAGAAAATATGTGTGATAATAGCTACTAAAAATAACAGCTGCCAGCATTAACTAGTGACTATTTATGTATCATATTGTACTAATTGCTTTAAATTCATTACTGCTTTTCAATCCCTCACTAATTCTATAATGAAGATATTAAAATGTTGTTTAAAGTGATGTATACAGAAGCAGCCAGATACTTACCATCAGACCTAGATTTGGACCTTAGAACAGTGTGCAACTAATTTTTATGACATTATTCATTAATTTTCAATAAAATATTTTTAAAAAGGTAAATTATAGCATTAAAACTTCTATATACTTCACTTAAATTATGGAATTAATAAATAAACTGTTGTTCCAGATTATGGAGACCGAATGGGTTTGTTTGGTGTGTGTGTGTGTAATTTATTTAATAAGAAATGTTTTAGAATCTTCCTATAGTCTGAACATTTCTTTCCCCTGAAAAGATTCATATGCTGAAATTCACTGGTCAATGTGACAGTATTATTAACAGGTACAGTCTTTAGGTGACCATTAAGTTATGAAAGAGGTTAAAGGAAGTCTCTAGTTCATTCTGTCCTTTCTGCCATGGCAGGATCCAATGTTCAAGGTGCTGTATGAAAGCTGATCCTGGCATCTAATCAGACACTAAACTTCTCAGTGTCTCCATTTTAAACTTATCGGCTTCTGGAGTGATGAGAAATAAATTTTGTGTTTTTTAAATTAACCAGCATCTAGAATTTTATGCTATAAATGGGCCAAGAGAAACAACAAACATACAAATAAAAGTTTGGAGAACACATTTTTGTACATGGAACATTTTGCAGATAACAATTCCTATGATTCTGGCACCAAGAATATAAAAAATTTACTCTGACTTTTGTTTTTACTTTATTATTAGAAATTAAAGTATAATTACATCTTTTTTTTCTTTTCCTACATCTAGCCCTTCCCATAAACACTCCTCCCCCATCTCAAACTCATATATTCTATGGCCTCCTATTCTTTTTTGGTTGTTATACATGATGCCAAAGACCTGTCAACATGAAAGGGGGAAGTCTCACACAACCCCAGCCCTAGACAAAGAAATTTCATGAAACTAAGAAATTCTAAGAGTAAGAGAAAGTTATCATCCCCAGAAATAGTTGCCTAATTAGTTATCCAATAACAGCTTGTCAGTCCTGAAATCATATGCTGCAACTTTTGAGACAGCATCCAGCTAGCATATCATATGCTGTGATCCCATATCAACTCATTCAAACAATTCTAATTCCTCACAAAATCTGTTCAAAACATGGAGATTTTATCATTTTGGGTTTGAAAACCTGGATATCCAGTTAATATACTTCATCTGAATTTTGAACTTCATATAGTATAATGTCACTTGTTATACAAATAATAGAAATTATTGGTCATGTAAAAAAAAACCAGAAAAGTAGGTTGCAAATTTATTACAAAGTAAATGACCTTTTTCATTTTTACTTAGTTCATCAAGGTCTAGTCCTATCACTTTTAAATTCAATGAGTACCTTTAAATTCAATGAGTACCCCGGCCTTTGCATCTGAACTGTAGTACCACATAATTGTCATTTTGTTTAATTTGACATTGAGAAAATTGTATCATAGAAAGACAGTACAAATTTTAAGGATCTTGGAAATATTCTATCTAAAAAGAGCTCCCAACACACTTTGCAAATTTTAAAGATAAAAAGTAGGATTGGTCATGTTCCATTTTTACAGATATTTTTTAATATCTCTTTTTATTGGTGCCTCTAGTGTTTGATATATTCAGTGGATATATTTGTAGATGACTTAAAATTCATTCTTATGAAGGACTGGAAGGAATTTACAAAAGTGAATCTCAACCATCATTCTCTCTGGCCAGATCTCTGCTCTAGTACTCAATGCAATGTATAACATGAAGCAGGCACTTAATTACTATTGTAATTTAAAACACACACTGTATTAATAAATATAGCAAGCAGAGAGTAGAAAGTTGACTGGCACTTCTCCTTTTTGTTTGGAGTTTAATTACAAGCTAAAGAAGTATTTGGATAAAAATACTGGATATGGATATAATAGTGAATATTTCATGATTCATATTTTCTACTAATATTTATCTTTTTATTACATTTTTATTGAGTGTGTGTAGGTATGTTGACATGTGCATGCCACAGTCTGCATGAGAGGGTCAGAGGACAACTTACTTTACTGGTTTGGTGAGAATACTGTCCATGAGCAGCAAAATAGTAGTCAGCAAGATATGCTTTGTAAATTGAGATGGGACTGGTAGTGATGATACAAGATTTGTGATCACTGTGGCTCAGCAGAATTAAGGGTCTGATTCTGGACTCTGACTTAGAATAATTCTATTTTTAACAATAGTTAATACAGGGAATGGACTACCTTCCATAAGCCCCTCTACCATAAAATTTCATAGACTATAAGAAGAAAATAACACTACTATTCCACATATAACTAGGGTTCTCTGTCACTTACTTTGAATAATTTGACAATTATTCATTTAGTTGAACTTTAAAAAGAGAAAAAGTTGTGATGTGGAAGAGGCTGTATAAGCACAATGATAAATTAATCTCAATGGGGATGGATGAGATTCTTTGTGTAGAGCAAAGTAGGAGTCAAAGCATCATGGGTAGGTTGCTATATATCAGCGTTGTTTCATTGGAAACTTCTTTGTGGCAATGTAATAGAAACTATTTTGAGATTGACAGTAGTAAACTAAATTAGGAGGCTATATTGAAAACCGGCTAGTCATGTTCAATTTTAGAAAATTACTAGTGAAAGGTATTAGGCAGACCTAATGGACAAGGCTTAGTTGCAGATTAGATAATGAGTGCAAGACTTAGAGCAGTGTAAAAGATCATTCAGCATCTAGGAATATGGCCATTTTCAAGGCAAAGAGACAAATGAATAAGTGAGAAAGTATGAGAAAAAATGGTAAGATTTTTTTTATTAAGTTATAATTTTCAGTTTCTCCATAAATTCTACTTTGGAACCTCATAGTTCTCTATAACCAGGGGCAGAAATTCCCTCACCTAGAGGATGCTAATTAAGACTGAGGATATGCATATTACTGTGGTTCCCCCACTCAGTAGATGTCTTAACATTTGTTATGAGATGTGGGATATAAATGCTGAATTAATAAACATATCTTCCTGTCCAAAACTTCTAAAAACACATTGTATGCGGTTTTTTAAAAAATGGTCTCACTCTTTCTAATTATCCTTGCTTGCATTAGTCATAACTTCCCGTATCCACACCTTCTCTAGTTCAGATCACAGTACATCCTTATCAGTTTCTCTCCTAATCATGAATCTCAATTTACATATTTTGCCAGGATTATAGCACAAATACATTTGCTGTATTTCATTTCAGTGTCCAAAAACCATACCACAGAAACAGCAATAAATTTCACTCCCAATAGACATAGTAAAGAATCCCTCTTTGGCTATGACTTCAATAGTTTCTACTGCCACTAGTATTATTCATTAAGCTCTGATTATTGCTTTATATGGTTTCTCCAAGTTCACATCTCAAAACTCTTCCATATTCCAACTCTAAACACATTCCAAAGGCCTCCAAATTGTGTAACTGAGTGTAATCACAATGGCTACTCCCATATTACTCTTGAACTCTTGTGACCATAGCACTTAAAATAAACTACTTTAAAAATATAAGAATGGCAAGTTTTAGTTCATTGTTTAGAATGCTTACTTTATCTTGCCCCAGGGGTCATGACAGAATAGAGTGAAAAGAGTAAAAAGAAGAATGTCAGCATACTCTGTTTTGCTTGTTTGTTTTGTTTTTCTAGGTTCCCAGTTAATAGAATGATGTCAATGTCAAACACATTCAGATAATCTCCATCACCCCTATTCTATGACAATACTTGTATTATGAATAATAAAAAACCAGAGACTTATATTGGGATTCAACCTGAAGATCAAAAAAAAAGCAGAGCAGCCAAGCCACTAGAGAGCTCTTACCTATAAGAAATTCTCTGACTGAAAGGGAGTGAGTTCTTGTCTCATCCTGGTTTATATTCCTCTCTAGTGTTGGGAATAAAGGTGTGCACCACCACTCCCTATCTTAAAAGGCATACTCGTGTGACTACTGCGATTAAAGGTGTGTGCCACCACTACCTGATCTGTAGACTGACTAGTGTGGCTGTTTTACTCTCTGATCTTCAAGCAAGCTTTATTTATTAAAATACAAATGAAATATCACTATATTTCCCCTTTTTGTCTAAAATAGAAAAGAATGCTATAAATAATATAAGAATATATATATATATATGTACAATAACTATACACAATATATAGGCAATCAATACATCAACAATGTCTAGTCCATTGCATTTGACATATACATAGAAAATACTCTATATCTATCCTATCTTGGTGAATCCAAAGTCTTATGCCTAATTTACTTTCTATCATAATTTTCATTACCATTCAAAACTATCTTTTAACACCTCTCAACATTATGTACTCGACATTTCTTTTTTTTTGACTGGTGAATTTTTTTTATTTCAGACACTTTTTTATTGTTATTAAAAAAATTTTCCACC